>JASDQU010241069.1:132402-143056 GCA_032191745.1 Picea mariana | reverse complement strand
CACATGACTACCAGAGAGGTTGAGGGAGAGGTGTGGATAGCAGCCCTACCACAGCCTACTAGCACTCCCACCATGGCTCGAACTGTAGGTTAACGATTACCTAGTTCGAGAGGACCCACGATGTCGCGAGGGCAGACTACGACAGTCGCTCGCAATGATTCTAAGGGGCATGCAATAAGGTGGGGGCCTTATTCCTTAGAATCCCTTAGTCTCCCACAAGTTCACTTGGTGGAGTGTTGACTCCAGGGGTTATTGATGTCTACCAATCAGTCAAGAAGCAAATGGCACCCTTGAAGGACGTGGTACATCCTGAAGGGCACTTCACGCAAAAGAAACAAAAGAGGCGAGTGGCACCCTTGGAGCATGTGGTGCGTCCTAAAGGGCACATCGTGCAAAAGAAACAAAAGAGGCGAGTGGCACCCTTGGAGCACATAGTGCGTCCTGAAGGGCACGTTGCGTTGATGATGTTAAAGGAACGAACCTAGATGGCCCTAAGACTAATATCTCATTAAGAAATTTTAAAACAACTTCCCTAATTAAAATGTCGCCTAGTTTAGAATCTAAGTGCTAAGTCTAAAACTTCGCTAGGGATAAAATTTTGTCTACCCGTAAGAAATTATCTCTCTAAAAATAAAATAATAAAGTTTAAAATAAAAACTACTTAAGTAATAATTGTGGACTTGATAAATTTTTGGGTAAAATGAAGAGAGTAAGAACTTAAATAAAATATGAAAAAAAAATAAGGGGGGTAAAGATGAATTTAATTATTTAACTTGTGAAAGTGTAAAAGATATTAAATTATTAATAAAAAGGAAAGGAGGTTAATTTGCGCAACTACCATTTTTGGCTCTAATAAAAAAGGGAAAAAAGGGAATAATAAAAAAATTAGGAAACTAGGGAATGGAGGTGACATAAAAAGGGAAAGAGGGAACTTATGGTAAAAAGCAAGAGGTCAACTTAGTAAAGAATCTGCATTCAAGAAAAAGCTAATTTTTTTGAATTGACTTAGCTTTTTCATTTGAGGGAAAGTATTTAAAACCTGTGAGGGAATCTAGGGACACCTAGGAGTAAATTTAGGAATAACTCTAGGTGGGTGGGGGAAATGAGACATTTATTAATTTAAAGAAAATAATTATTGGAGAAAAATGGGGGATGGACGACACATGTACGAAGGAGAATTATTAGAAGATTTTTATTAAAACTTGAATTAAATGAGATTTAGGGAAAGTTTGGAAGTTCTAAAAATATATAAAGGAGAGGAAGGAGGAGGAAGTAGGGGATCGGTTGTTAGCGTAACATTACGCTGCCGGATTTGTGACTTGACTGATTACTTGTGGGGATTTGGGATTTCCCAGCTCGGATAGGAGTGGTAGCTCGGCCTTGCGAGGCGAGCTAGGAGCTAGAAATACCATTTGGATATTGTGTGGCCCCTTTGCGGCTCAAGGGCCTAAGGGGGAAGCAGAGTACCCCTAGAGTTAGCTGGGAGGTACCGGTGTAGTCCCGACGGTCGACGAGCAGGAGCGGCATGGAGCGCGCAGACATCATTTGAGGCAGGTGACAAGGCAAAGGTACGCTCGCTATGTTGTAGAGTAGAATGCATTAGGAACTTATACTTGATCTGTATGTTGATTGTAAGTGGATGAATTTTTCCTTGAGATTTCGCCCGTTCGATTGATTGCCTAAATTTTTGTGGTCAGCATTCTGGTCTGAGTTTACTGTTCATTGGTTGGATCTTAAGTTTCGGCGTTACTCTTCGTGCTGTATTTTCCTAGATGTGGTATATTTGCATTTAAAATTTTCGTTGCTTAGTTTTATAGTCATTGACATTCGTTGTTATAGTTATAATGCATGGTTGTTATACATGGATGCATCGCGATAGTGAACTTGTGTTGTATTAATATAACATGTTCTTCTGTCATTTACATAAATAGTGATAAAATTTACTAAGGTAATAAAAATAAACTTTTACTTCTATATTTTACCTCGAACCCTTCTCGTTATGGACATGATGGAAATTTCACTCAGCAAAGGCGAATTCGTCAAAATTAGTTAAGTACCTATTACTCCAGTCGTTTACTCAGATAATGAAAAAGAAAAAGAATTTGAACTCCTTCTGTATGGATGTAACACGAACTCGTTCAGTGATGGGGGTAAGGGCAATCATGTTTTGGCAAAGCCCATCTTGGACAATCTCGTTGTAAAACGGGTTCTGATTTTTGTTCATGCATTGGGTATCCTTAGATTACCGTTTGCTTACTTGAACGAAGGCCCTTCACTGGAAGTTTGTTCGCTTCATGGTAGATGAAATCTTCTCACCTGAAATGACATCCTTTCCCATTGTTTTGGCCAAGGCGATTTTTCCCTTTTCACCTTCTGATGTTGACCAATTGTAAACCTATCTGCAGTTCCACCTTGGGTTCTTTTGTAAATGGTCTGAGGTAGTAGTTATGTTGTTCAGGTGCTGACCATCTATCCTTGGGTATGGATGCATGTTTCTTTGGCAGAATCTTGCTACATGGGCGAATTCCGTTTTTACCAGTTTGACTTCCTTACAGCGAATAACCTCCTTGAGAGATTCATAACTTTTACTATGGCAGAAATTGTGTTCTGAACATGGGCTCTCTTGTATATATTTATCTTTGTAATTATCGCTGGATATATCTTGGGCAGGACGGTCCTTGAAGGTTGGACCAACATTAATGCCTGATTATCGTTGAGCATATACTGAAAACCTCACCCTTCTTTCCAGCTACCTTACTGACAGAATTTAACTAAGGGACAACGAGCCTCTCCATGGGCGATAACCTGAATCACCGCGCTCATGCGTTCCTCCTTACTCGGCTATTCTTGCTATTCTCGGCCATCCCAATGGATCCCAGGTGCAGCCTCTCATCAATGCACCTTTAAACCGCCCCTATAAGGAAAAGAAGGAGACAGAACAATTGGAACAAGAGATGACAGCGTTACATTAATTGATAAGTTTGATATTATTTGTCTCGTTACTAAATTCCATAATATTGTTATATTCATTACCTAATAGTAGCCCCTACTTTATCTTAGATAATGTTGCTTTATATCTAAATGGCCAGGAGATGGAGGAGTGATTTAACTCAAAAAATGTTGACCGGATGAGACTTATTAAAGATAGCAATAACAGCATTAGCCAGCTACCCTAATTGGCTATTTATAGCAGTCTACTTTATGTTAATCAAGCATTCTTCTTTATATCAGCAACTACTTTACTTGTTATTATTTACAATAACAATCAACCTTATTTTCAATAAAAGCAATCTTCCTTTTAAGTTAATGTTTCATAGCAGCAACTACCTCATTATGTTAGTCCTTAAAAATAGCAATCTACCTTATTTAAATGAAAGCAATCTATTTTTTCTAGTTAATATTGCATGGCAGCAACTACCTTATTATGTTAGTCTTTAAAAATAGCAATCTATCTTATTTTAAATGAAGGCAATCTATTTTTCTAGTTAATATTCATGGCAGAAACTACTTTATCTTGTTAGTATTTAAAAATGGCAATCTACTTTATTTTAATAAAGGAAACTTACCTTTCAGTTAACTTTTCCTAACAAGAAATTACTTTATTTCAGTTAGTATGTAATACCAGCAAGCTGCTTTAATTTAGTTAATGCCTCACTAGTAGATAGAGAGGATAATTATTTATAGATAGTATTGATGCTAAAATGTTTATGGTAATTACAACAAATTAGGTAAGCTCTTAAGTAGAAAAATTATTTTCAAGCATTATTTATTTTCAAAATTTGCATACCTACAATTGATGTTATGATGGTGTGTCCATGTGCCTTGAAGGGAACTAATAATTAGTAGGCACCATGAAAAGAGGTGATGTTTGTTGAATTAAGTTACAGTTTTTGTGCCATGAAATCATTATTTTT
This sequence comes from Picea mariana, assembly GCA_032191745.1. Taxonomy (NCBI): domain Eukaryota; kingdom Viridiplantae; phylum Streptophyta; class Pinopsida; order Pinales; family Pinaceae; genus Picea; species Picea mariana. Next base: position 139,142 of record JASDQU010241069.1, on the reverse strand, counting down.
GTTTTGGATGTTGCGTTAATTATTGGTTCTCAATTACTGGCTATCAATTATAAGTTTAGATCATTGAATGAATGTTGATGTAAATTTTACAATGTTTGCGTCAAATGATTTTAGGATATTTCGTTAATTATTGATCTATAATCAAAGATTAAATGTTAATTATTGCGTTAACTGACAATTATAACTATTCATTATATTTACGATTATAATTAATGACTAATTATCTTGTTAAATGTTAAACCAGTCGAAGTTCAGACTTGTACAATAAGGTCCCTTGAATGTTGTTTTAGAGGGTACCTTGATGACAAATTATGATCTAAAGTTGCGCAATGAAATGGCCTTAAGACTCATATAGATTGTAGCCCCTTGTTTAAGTAAGTTTGTACTGAGTTGTAAACTTTTGTGTGCTTGGTCTGCTTGTGTCAGGCAGGACGTAGACACATCCATTTTCCTCAGAACAGTCGCCAACCCTGAGACCTTAAATGGTTAAAATCGATGGGAACTTGGGCTTGAGCGTTTCTTATGTGTCTTGGAGGTCCTAACGATTGCAGGGTAGGATGGATGGGTAGTCAATCTTGTTTATAGTCGATTGATTGTCGTTTAATGCATGTAGATGCTTCATGTGCATCGTAGGTCGTCATGTTGGGGTTGTCGGTGTATGTGTCTTGTTCGTCGTCGGGTGGTGACGCAAAGTCAAATATGTTTATTACCCTTACCCACGTGCACACACAATATAAAAAATAAAAAAAATTTGCACTTGTTATATAAGGATCGTTATGTGTGTGTGTGTGTGTGTGTGTGTGTGTGTGTTTATTTTACAGTTCATATAAATTGCAATATTATATGTTTAATTTGATTTTTTATTTATGCAGTAGTTTTATTATGGTGTATATTTGTAGACTTGGAAACTCTCAGTGATAGTGTTGTAATACTTTGACATTTATTATTATTATTATATATAATCATCTTGCATTACTTTATATTTTATGATGGTGTTGAATCAATCTTTTACCTTTTATTTTGTGTTTTAATTTAAGTTTAATATAATATGCTTATTTCCACATTACACAATTTATGTTATTCATTAAATTATCCATATCATATAAATGGACATTTGCTACTAAACTATAAATCAGTGAATGCAAATGACTAAATATATTACTAAATGACTGAAATTAGTAATTACTAAATGAATAAATATATGACTAATGGACGGAAATCAGTGACACAAATGACAAAATATATTACTAATGGATGGAAATCAGTGACACAAATGACTAAATATATTACTAAAGGACAGAAAGAAATGACACAAATGACTAAATATATTACTAATGGACATAAATCATTGACAAAAGTGACTAAATGCATGACCAGTTGACAGCATAGATGACTAAATAAATGACTAGTTGACAACACAAATGACCAATATTCAACAATACATGACTAAATAAATGCCTAAATTTATGACCAAAGTGACCAATCAGATCAACCAATAAATGACTAAAAAATTTTAGTCATTTATTTGGTAGTGTTATATATAACTGGCAATAAATGACTATTAGTCATGTGACTAAACTTAGTCATTTATATGCAATTTTTAGTCATTTTCTTAGTCATAAATTTCTCTTTTTCTACTAGTGTGATTATCATCCACAACTCCAATTCTTTTAACAAAATCATAAATCAGGAAACAATGCCCATTATATATTGACTTACGATGATTTATTTCTTCCAATGGAAACCTCAAGGTCTTCTCTAAAACACATGTTTTCTCTTACCTTGCAGGCTTGCACTGACTTGAAGAATTGAAACAATCCATGCCCACACACTCAACATTGGACCAAATCAAATTCGTTCATGGAAACCAAACTTATGAGTATATAACACCGTTATATAGTCTGGATAATGCTCTTCTATCATTTAGAAAATATTGAAGCCTAATGTTGGTGTGTTTTTTAAGCTCACCTAGTTGTTCCTAGTATTTATGAAGTTGTTCAAACTAGTTGGAGTAAATATCTCACATCCAACTAGATGTTTCCTAGAATTGTGTGAGGTTGAGATATTTTCTCAACCAGAGATCAAGGTAGTTCTCCTATCTTGAGACAAATCTTGTGTATTTATATGTAGTATGTTCTCTTTGTTTAATGAAGACAGATCTCGCACTTTTGTGGTTTGTGCATAATAATACCTACTCTCCCATTTCTCAATATGGTATCAAAGCAGGATTGGGCTTAAATCCCTCACAGAGGCCCAGGGACTTTGGAAGAGAAATGAAATATTCTGTAGGGGAATAGATTATTGTAGGTGAGAGTAGTGAATTTTTGTGTCCTTCATTTTGTTAAGGAAACCATTATGTTGCTTGGTTTCTTAATTCTGAGAATAAACAGAATGATCCATCATATGGTGGGCATATGGGTATTAATTTTTCCTTTTTTGTGTCCTCTTGTTGCTATGTTGTGCTTCCTAGAATTGAAATCGATGGGGTTTCAAGTTTGAATCACTCGAATGCATTTTATCGAGTTATTTTTTTATTGTTTTAGAGTCGGACTGTCAGTTCCATAGCTGATTTCATGAGACATCATTGATATGGGTCAAAAGCACGACCTCTTTTTAGAATTTAAAGTGCACTTGATTTAATTTATTGCTTTGATTTAACCTTCTCTAGCATAACTTTCAGAAAGATAAGTATGCTTGAATACATAAACACATCAGCAGTCTGTGGATGATCTATACATGTATTGTGACCAGAAGTGGCGGGGTTCCATTAAAATTGTGCAACTATTTTTTTCCCATCAACTTTACCCTCTCTCAGTGCCTCCACTACACCTCGGAGGTCCAAGAACTCAAAATTGAGCACTGACGGTTTTTCCACCATTATCGTGGGCATCGTTGTTGTGCTCTTTTTGTTGCTAGCATGCCTACTTTTTGTGCTTCTCTAATCAGCCGAGGAGGTTCTCATGGCTTTAAATCTAAAAAGGTTTTACAGATTTGAGATGATACAGCCTTCAACTGCATAAACATAATGGTTTTCTTCCACCTTGTATTGTGTTGTAATTAGTCATTTTAATTGTCCATGTAGATGGAGTAATATCCAATATTAGCAGTTCTGTTAAACGAAGCAATCTCTTGCGTGGTGTTGTCTCCGGATGAAAGGCTTGGAAATGGATTGTTGTCTATTATGGCTAATTATGGTACCTCTTATTTTTCACCTTTGAGTAGTGGATTTTGTGCCATTCGTGTAGATAGTTTTAGGAGTGTAACCAAGCATTTGTCTCCATGTATTGTCTTGTTCACAATGTCTTGGAGCTCACCACTTTGTATTCTTTCTTGCTTAGGTTGTTTTGCATATTTGTCGACTTTAGCTTGTACTCCATACTTTAGTCATCATTTGTGACATCCATTGCCATCATCGTTTCCACTCAGCTCAACATTATGGGGAGGTGTTTTTCACTACTTCCTCATGTGATTTTTTTACTCACCATGTTTAATCAAGATCAAGCATCTTCAGAGTGAGATGGATTGGTGTCCATAAGGACACTCATTTTATGATAATTTTTCGATCGCACAGGAGTACCTCATTAGGATTTCTAAGTCGAGACTCATTTAAGAGGATCAGTCTCTTTGCTTGAGAAGTGTGAAATTTGGATTTCTACTGGATATTTTATGGCGTTAACAACTTGGGTTCTTGGACCTCTTATTCAGAGTTCGGTCACACTTCCTGATTGGATATTTCAACCTCCAAAGGCCTTGTGCTCTTTCTTTTCAATGCATCTTTGTGGGATCTTGTTTAGTTTCAGCTTCAACGCCACTTTCAACATTGGCATTTTTCTCTCTTTTGGAGAGGAGGAATTTCCTGCGGTTTTTTATCCTCTTCTCCAGTTATGAGAGTTCCTACATGGGTACCTTATCATGCCTCATTTTTGGGACCCATCTTTGTTTTTATTTATTCCTCCTTGTGTTTCACTTATGGGGGGTGTTGGTGTGTTTGTTAAGCTCACCTAGTTGTTCCTAGTCTTTAGGAAGTTATTCAAACTAGTTGGAGTGAATCTCTCACATCCAACTAGATTCTTCCTAGAATGGTGTGAGGTTGAGATATTTCCTCAACCATAGATCAAGGTAGTTCTCCTATCTTGAGACAAAGATTGTGTGTTTATATGTACTCTATTTTCTTTGTTTGATGGAGAGACATCTTGCACTTTTATGGTTTGTGCATAATAATACCTACTCTCCCATTTCTCAGTACGTAATACTCAACTGGAATATGATAATCAAAGGTTATGCTAAAAACTGCAAATGGGAGGAAGCACTTGAATCATTTTCATTAAATGTAAGTTGTTGATGCTTAACCCAACCTCAAATTAATTCCACCAATTGGAATTGTCTGCAAATCTGTGAGGGTTCTCATTACTCAATCTTCGAATTGATAGCCTCGTCTAAAGTGGTAGTTTTTTTTGGAAACATGCCAACAAATTTTCCCATGCAGTCACATGTGGATGCACATGCACATGCATGAAATCTATTTATGAACTGTTCATGTAACTATGTGATATATTCATGACTAGTCTGTGTAATTGAGTGATAGATGTTATATATATGAGCATACCCATAGAGGTGTGAGTGCAATGTGTAGTGAGTGTGTGAGAGAAAGACGCAATACTGAGATGTTGTGTGTATGAGAGAAGAGGATGGTTGTATGTCTAGGTTGGCTACTGTAATTCTCCCTTGAATAAGAAGAAGATCGATAATCATTTTCCGTGGTTTTTTCCCGCATTGGGTTTCCACATAAATCACTATGTCAATTGTGAGTTTGTTGTTCTCAGTTTAATGTGTGTTTGATCTTGCTTGTTGATTCTCTGGTTTTATGCTCAGTTTTGCTTCCGTTGCCCAACAAGTGGTATTAGAGCAGGTTGAATAGGTGTCGCAGGTGCACCAAGGAGAATTGTGTACAGGCCTTTTGTGAACGCAAGAATGTGTGATTGAGTGAGTTGCAGGTCATTGATGCTCCCCAAACAGTGTTAGAGGCACGTCGATACTCTCACACTTAAGAAATATTGATTTTTGGAAAATTGGTGCATGCGGTTTGTGCACCACAGAGCGCTGAAAAAATGGTGCTCCCCCATCCAGACATAAGGAGCTTTGATTTCAAAACTAGCGCTCCCTTTCCACCCATAGAGGAGTGTTGATATTTAAGAAAAAATATTTTCATGGTTTAAAAATTCGAGTGGAGAGTTTTTTTTTGTCTTATTCTAAATAAGACATGGGTGTTTAAAAGGTGGAGGATACCTTATTTATTCGAGCTTTTGTTATTATGGAGGTTATTATGGATCTTGTATTAAATATTGTTTTTTAAGAGTTGAACTTTAATGTATTTGGGAAAATATAAAAATAATTATTAAATTTTGATTTTTTTAACTTTTTCACCCTTAGTTTTAGGTTCAATCTTGAAGTATAAGGTTATTTTTTTCATACAAAGAGGCTCAGTTTTGGTTTAAGAGTTGTTTCTGCTAATGGTGAAAGTGCAGAGTTGTAAGTTTGAGGTGGAGAAATTCAACAGTAAGAATATCTTTGCGCTATGGAAGCTTAAGATGCGGGATATTCTTGTGCAACGAGGATTGCAAAAGGCATTGGCTGGAAAGACAAAGAAACCAGAAATCATGACAGAGGAGGACTGGGATGATATGGATGCAAGAGCCCTCAGTACTATTCGTTTGTGTCTAACAGATGAGGTGTAGTTTAACATTGTTGAAGAGATGACAACAACTGGTTTGTGGACCAAACTCGAGAGACTGTATATGACAAAGAATTTTTCAAATAGAATCTTCTTGAAGACGCAGTTGTATAGCTTGTGGATGAAAGAAGGTATGAAAATTATCGATCACTTGAATGTCTTCAATACTCCAATTTTTCAATTAACTAATATGGAAGTAAATTTCGAAGATGAGGACAAGGAAGTTATGCTACTGTGTTTGTTGCCTGAGTCTTGGGATCATCTGGTAACAAATATGTGGTTTAACACAACAGATGTCATTGATTATGACACTAGTGTGGGAGCTTTGTTGTCATAGGAGATAAGGAAAAGATCTGGTAAAGAAACCTCAATAGCAGAAGTAACGGTGGTCATAGGTCGATCTACAAAAGGAGGGAAAGATCAGAAAGGTACAACTAGGCCTAAGTCAAAAGACAGTAAGGGTAAGGAAAAATGTTGGTTTTGTGGAAAATCTGGGCATTTCAAGAAGGATTGTTGGAAAAGGCAACAAGAATCCAAAGAGGACTCCACAAAACAAGCTATAGGTATGGTTGATGAAGTTTTTTCTGTCTATTGTGTCTCTCCACCTATGTTTGCATAGAAGGTGCGGGGCAGTGATGGTTGAGTCACCATGAAATAATAATAAATAAATTTTATTTACTTTGGAGATGTAACAATAAATGATTGCATGTAAATGGGCATATGTCTGCAAGACCTGGATAGGCATGCGTACCCCTGGTTTATCAGGTCACCTATGAAAAGTATAGACATAGATTTAGGTAGATTGAATATGTGGGGGACATGTATGTTGGGTTAACCTTGACCCGATGAAAGAGTTAATCAGTTAAATATTTTTTTAGTTCAAAGAAGGTGGTTTTCGGGTCCATGTATTTTGGGTATCCCATGGTATTGTGTCCATGGATTGCATGTAATGAAGCCTATAAACGACTTGGTGAAATCCATTGTAAATGGGCCTGGAGGTAAGCGGTGA
>JASDQU010241069.1:106263-122214 GCA_032191745.1 Picea mariana | reverse complement strand
TTTGGCTCGAGTAGTGAGTGCAACGTCTTTTGGCTTTGAATCGCCAGTACACATCAAAACATAGGATGTAGTAGAAGATGAGGGTTAGTCATGAATGACCAACTGAGCCTGTTGTTGAGACGGGAAGGGTTGGGACAAAATGGCCAGAGCAGGTGGTTTTGGAGCTCCTTGAAGGAACTTAGTGACCTCGGCACATCATGGACAATCCTTCGTGTAGTGATCATCACCATAGATAAGACAAGGGTAGCGAGGTTTGCGCTTATCCCGATCATCAACAGGGGTAGTTTTGGTTCACTCTGCTTGAGAAGTATTTTTTTCCTACTTATTCTTACCTCTTCCCTTTTTGGATTTTTTTTTACCAGCTGGGGTAGATTGAACTGCATTTACCTCAGAAGTCTTGCCGGTGGGAGGGGCAGGAGATGGAGCATTTTGAACATTAGAAGAAGCAGGTTTGGAGTTTGCACTTGAGGCGGAATGTGGTTGGGCCTGGAATGTGCCAATCACACTGTCGGCTGCATGCGAAGCAGCTGCAGTAGTTGAAGTGGTGGAAGTGGAAGGATGAGGTAAGTCGGGTAGTAAATCATAAAGAGTTCTCGTTTGTGAGTAAACGAGGTCAATATATTGAGCACGACTTATGGCATGTTCTTCCATGACTACTCCACCCATGGTGATGTCACGACCGATGTCGTTCATAAATGATTTTGTAAACCATTCTACCAGCAACTGATCGGGGAGTTCGATTTTAATGAGACGTCGTCTCCGTCACCATTCATGAATGTGATCGGATATATGAGTGACTTTGTTTTGTTTGAAAGAAGTTAAAATCTCGGTCCCCGTGTCATAACAGATTGGTAACTGGTAGTGTGTGAGGAAAGCCATAGCTAGGGTGTTGAAGTCAGAGAATAAACCTTGTGGCAATTCTATATACCACTTCGCAGCAGAACTTGTGAGGGTTCGTTGAAAAAGACATAAATGAATAGAGTCATCCATCAACGAGTTGGATGAACACCATAGGTGAAAAGTCATAACGTGATTTTTTGGGTCCTCTCCTGCTTTTCCGTCGAATTTAGGAATGTCCAATGATAGCTTGGCTGGTATGGTGGGCCATTAGGGAGAGTGACGAATTGGATCATTTAGAATCCTTGACAAATATGGAAGATCCAAAGTGGATATGAAAGGTAATTGTCGATTCACCTGTGGGTACTGGTGGGTTTGGGGAGAAAGCCCCATCGGCAAACCAGTAGGACCATAAGCAGTCTACATATAATGTGAAGACCCAGGCAGATTCGGTGGTGGTTGAAGAGGATAGTAGCTCATAGGATTGTACCCTGGAACAGGGACTTGAGTTTGAGTATTCGCCCCCAAAATGAGATTGAACAAACCTGGATATGGTTGGCCCATACTAGGGGGTATTACGGATGCAGCTAGAAACTGTTTCCCCCCAGTCGATTGAGGAGGATGTTGTATCAATTGATTCCAATACTGGGCCAAGGACGAAGGTATGTTTTGACCATTAGGTGGGGTTGGTCCTCCCATCGAAGGTGGTGTTCCAATTGGGGGTAGCATTCCAATTGGGGGTTGTGCTCCAATTGGGATTTGCATGCCAATAGGAATTTTCCCGCTGAGAGGGGGTTGAGTCATACCACCTTGGTGAAACTGTCCACCAATGGGAATCTGGTAATTTGGTGTGAATGAAAAAATAGTGCCACTTGGATAAAGACTGCCAGTAGAAGACAAAGAAGGTCCTCCAAAAGGAAAATAAGGGAGTGTTGGAATAAAACTGGGAAGAGAGTGCCCAGAAGAAGAAGGACCACCAGGAGAACCTGATGGGGTTTGCGTAGGAGGGGGAATGGAAGCATTCAACGCACGGTATCCAGGTGGTAGTGTCGGAGTGACATTGGGCGTACGTGGTGTGATGATGGGAGTGAGACTAACTGCAGTAAATCTGGTGTGAACACTCGTAGTATATGTGTGATGGGCCATTTCGATAGGGATGGTAAAATGATAGGCGGTAGTAAATGGTACTGTCTATGGACTAGATATTTCGAAAATCACAGGTGGGTTGATTTCGGAAATCACAGGTGAACCTGGACCAAAAAGGTCCCATCGAAAAACACCCGTATACCAAAAAATATCTTGGCCTTCTATGCTTGGAAAGGGTCCAACTGGTGATCCAGAAGATGAAACAACTAAGTCTCCAAAAGAATTCAATCGCATAAACGGTCGCTCAGAATCAGGGTGAAGTCGAAATTCCTCTCGAGTATTGGTGATCTGAAAATGTTCGAGGGAGTCAGTTCGTTCCACTTGTGGGGTGGTGACGTCTGGGACTTCACTCTGCTGAGGAGAGCCCTCAGGTGAACTTGTAGGCAAGGGTTGAGAACCTTCCAGATGCTCTGGAGATAAACCCTGCATTCTACGTGAACGATGTGGAGGAGCTATGGTAACTGAGTGACAAACTTCACGAAGAAAATCTTATGGTCAACTTTGATAAACAAACAACACACACTAGTAAACAAAATCTAGGAAGCAACACCAAGCAAACAAGACCTTCTAATTTTGAAGTCACTAGTTGGTGATGAAATCCAACGTCGCAACAATGAGACAAGAAGGGGTTGGGCTAGGGTGCAAAATTTACGCTGACAACCTGCTTAACGGACTTACACCCTGGTGCAAGCTCCCACACATAATCGTGGGTATACCCACCAAGGATTCTGAGTGAGTTTGGTCAACGTCGATTCCAAGTATCATGAAGACTTTCCCCTTCACAATCACCTTGTGTAAGACCCTAGAAAGATAGGCCACTAAGGTTACCACCGACAACAATAAAACCTGGGGGGACAGTCGACAGTCCGATCCACTTGCAAGGGAAAGGTATCTAGCCCGAAATCAAATTGAAAGGCTTCCACTCATCAATGTGGGTATACCTCTGAGTGACCCCCGTAATATGTGCAATCTCTACACCGATATCAACAAAGCAAGGTGAGTAACTCTGTCAATATCAATTCGACCTCGTGTTTGAACCTTGTGTGAGAAGGGCTTCCTAGGCCAAGATGTTGTAAATGGAATTTAACACTCCCTAACACAAGATGCTATTGTGTGTTTTGGGCTTTGGAGAGTGTATCTCTCTTTTTATTCCAAAGCGCTAGCCTAGCTAGATGTTGGTGTAATAGAGCATAAAAGAGTTACTAGTTAAATTTTACAATTGCACAGTGCTATTAAGGGCTGTTGTTACTCAAAGGAAGCGGAGATGAAACTTATGTCATATAAGACTTTGACCCAACGATGCATGGATGAGAATGAAATATATCAATTTCCGTTCAATGAATCCTATGTATGGGAGGGAAAGAGAAGTTTTTCGGATCAACCTTAAACTACAAAACACAATTTCCTTTAAAATGCATTTGCAACAAATCACGCATCAATAACGATTCTCTATTGTTTCTTTTTCAATAATTTCAACAATTGATTTTCAATGTTTTCGAAAACGAAAATGCTTTTGAAAGAAAAACTTTGTTTACTTTTCAAAAAGGACCTACACCATGATGGTGAGAGTTCAGAAAACCAAAAACGAATGAACAAGCAATAAACAATCCAAACCAATCTTTCAATGGAAACAAAAATAACAAGCAAACCAAACTAGTATTTTCAATTGCATAAGAAAAGTGAGTTTTCAAACAATGAGCAAATGATAAAGACAAAGAAGCTCAACTTTTTACCGATCGCCGGTTCTTAACCAAACAAGCACACTCAGATTCCGAAATCAGAGAGTATATCTTTGTCGAGAAAATTCAAGGAACGAAAGTCAAGAACAAGTGACAGGAAGAGCCTTTGAAATTCTAAGATTGTTCATGCACAAAAAAGAAGACAAGAAAAACATCAATCAATGGTCCAAGAAACTCTTTTTAGGCACCTAAACTGATTTGGGCAGTTGAAGATGCAAAAAATCAAATCCAAAATTTTGAAAAAGAGGGTTCGCGGGCCAGTAGTATTACATAGTGCGAGAATAGGTGATTCTCGCAGGTGGGATTTGAGCAGAGTGTGAGAACCTCACACTGAACCTAAAAGCAGGGTGCGAACTCTATAGATTATCGCAAGCTACTATGGAGTGCAGTGCAAGAATGTCTGAAACTTGTCAAATTTTTGGAAAAATACACAAAGTTTGAAGAGGTCTTTGGACCCAGAGGGTCTATCAGGATATCTTGAAGACTCAGAGATTGATATGAATGGAGAAAGGTAAGGCAAGAGAAAATGGCCAAGGAAAAATACCAAAAACCACAAAGAAAATGGGTTATCTCCCCAGTGGAGTCGCTAATTTTGTTATCGGACTAATCAGTAGGTGCGGACACTGACAGATCTCCCTAGATCCACCTGGATCTAGAACAAAACAGGTCAGGGCATGACTCTTTCCTTAAGTTTTGACCATTGAATTAGCTAGTAGGAAGGAACAAGTAACATACCTTAGTATCGCTTCCTAGGGTCTCTGCTGCTCCCGCTTCGCTCCGGTGCTCTCGTGAGGTCAAGATCAAGACAACACAAACCAACCAAAGTGAAGATTGTAAAATATATTCAACTTTCAACTTATGTGTATGATCAAGGAATTACACAATAAAGTGAGAATAGCTTTATGGGAAAGGGACATGCCACTGTATCATATTAATTGAAAGTAGAAGATTACAACCTGATCGCCTTGATGTCAAAAGCTTCCTTTTGGTGGCTCNACACAATTCTTTCACCAATTCTCCAATGAATCTTGCTTAACCTTTTCCATGAGAATTCCATCAATATATAGGAGAGAATGAGATGGTTACTTACATAAGAATGATCCCACAATATCAGGGAATCCAATACAAGGATAACCATTTGAATGCCAACCCATTCTTCTAGAAGATTCCCTTCAGAACCATCAAGAATTCATCTTTTTCCAAGCTTTAGAGAAGGTTCGCACCCTAGCTATGTAAAACAATGCGAGAAGTTTGCACCCTAGCTTAAGGAAGCCTGCGAGAATGGGTCATTCTCGCACCCTGGTATATTAGCAACTTGCGAACTCTCTTCAAAAGTATGTTTTCTGAGAAGAGATGAATGTCAATTTACTCAGGAGAAATCTTATGAGGAGCCTGAGTACACCATCATGATGACCAAAATCATGGGTAACATCTAGGAGTAGTAAAATTAATCTTGGGCACGAAAATACACAGAGACAAGAAATATGGTAAGATTGATTATCACAATAGAAGTATGTGGTGAAGATACTTAGGAAATTCAGTATGAATGATGTGAAACTGGTAAAATCCTTTTGGCTTTTCATTGTAAGTTCTCTTCAAGTTTATGTCTTGATGAAGAAGAAAAGGGTTATATGTCTCGAGTATTATATGCTAGTAGGAAGTTTAATGATTGCGATGGAGAAATGGTTAGAATTTCACATGCAGTTGGTGTTGTCAGTAGACACGTGGAAAAACCAGGTCAAGAGCATGGAAATGGGTGCTTCAAACAAATAATCACAAGTATCACCTACAGTGGTTGCAGTGATTTGGTTTGTGGTTATGATTCATGAGAATTGGACAAGTGTGTCGGTCTATTAGATAGGTTACTAATGGAGACAGAATGGTCCATGCTAGAGTGAATTGTGCATGCATGTTCACGTAATGGTATTGTTAGAGAAGTTGCAAAGTTGTGATGGTGTTTGGCTTCTCTTGGCTTGCAAAAAAGGTGATGAATTAATTAAGGGCATGATATATCAGGTAAATTGTTTTCAAAGTGGAGATTGTTGGAAACATGCCAACGAATTTTCCCATGCGGTCACATGCACATGCACATGCGCATGCATGCAATCTATTTATGAATTATTCATGTAACTATGTGATCTATTCATGATCAGTCTATGTAACTGAGTGATAGATGTTATATATATGAGCATACCCATGGAGGTGTGAGTGCAATGTGTAGTGAGTGTATGAGAGAAAGACACAATACTCATATGTTATGTGTATGAGAGGAGAGGATGGTTGTATGCATGGGTTGGCTACTGTAATTCTCCTTTGAATAAGAAGAAGACCGATAATCATTTCCCGTGGTTTTTTCCTGCATTGGGTTTCAACATAAATCACTGTGTCAATTATGAGTTTGTTGTTATTGGTTTAATGCGTGTTTGATCTTGCTCGTTTATGCTCTGGTTTTATGCTCTGGTTTTCTTTCGCTACCCAACAATTTCTCCCATCTAAGTTGTGATCCGATATTAGATTTCCTTAGACCTGTCTAATAATAAAGACAACCATCCATGCTAAGGTGTTGTCTAATTGTTCTAAGTTTTCTAAATTTTTATCTTTTTGTTGGAATCCCGCGAGATAAATCTACACGAAATCACATTTTTTCTTGTTTAAATTTTATTTTCGAATCCAAAAATAGATTCAGCTTGCTGAAAAACCTCGGGAACATTCAGAGTATACAAACTTAACCAATCAAATCTGCAAATCCAACAAATTGTCTACAAGTTTAGAGTTAAATTAATTTGTTCTTTTCTATTAATGTTTGTTCTTATTTCCCTTTGCAGAATTTGAATCATCTGTAAGAGTAAATTCTTTTGAAATTTGTACATTGAAATAGATATATAATGCGCAAATGCAGAAGTGTTAGATTACTTTACTTAACATACACCACCATCTTTTAATTTAAATTTAAAATAAATATGCACGTGTAATTAGTGTGCAACGAATACATAATTTGATTATTATTTCTTAGGAAAAACTTCTGATGAATCTTTTGCATATACAAATTATTCAGTTTAAGTTTAAAGAAACTTAAAGCTTAATCAAGTTTAAGTTTAAAGAAACTTTTTTTTCCACGGGAAATTTCTCTTTTATATTCATAAAAATATAAGTAGTTTTCATACAACTTTCCTTTCAACATAGGACCTATAAGCAAGCTATTGTGATAGCATCATACATAGCTATGCATTACTCTTAAAATAAGAATACTCTTTGGTAGCTTCCAGTACACAACATAAAAAAAGAACAAAAATGCAAAGAAAGGAATTTTGCAATAGCACTATGACTAATAGATCCAACTAATAAGAGCTGGAATATGAGACAAAACTATTCTCTGATATATTTATAATAACTTTAAGTACTGAGTAGGACCCTCATTACCGTCCTCCCAGAAAGAAAATGAAATGCTTCCAGGCAGATTTATAAGGGCCAACTTTGATAATCTATCTGCCTCTTTGTTCTCTTCTCAATATATATGAGCATATGAGATATTCCTGAAGAGTGGAAGAGTTTCTAAGATCCTTTCCTTCCAGATTTCTAGAGCTACAGCCTAGATAGTTCCCCTCTTGTTTAGACATTCAATTACTATATTTGAGTCCCCTAGCAGAAGCAAATCTGAAATTGACAATCTGATGGCCAAAGTTAGAGAGGCTCAAGCCCCCAAAAGTTCATCCCTGGTGTTTGTCCCTTGACCACAGTTGAAATTCCACAAATAAGAAGTGTTACTATTAATCATAATATTTCCTCCAGCCCTTTTTTTTTCACCCCATTGTTGCGCTGCACCATCAAACCAAGCAATGGCTTTATCAACCGGAATATTCACATGAATAGTACGAGGGAGAAATTCTTTTACCTTGTTTCCATAAATATTAACTGCTCTAGTAGCTTTGTAAGCAACCTTTTGAATAGAGGGAGAGCCTGCCTCGAAGATAGTAGTATTTCTTTCATTCCAAATGTACCAGCTGAGAAATGCAAGCAGCATGGGGAAAGATGGATTCATCTTTATCCAATTTTCATAACAATCGTGAACGAATTTTCCAATCCATCCTCATGGTAATTTTAGCTCATTTGTTACCATGTTCCGTACTGCAATGGTGAATGGGAAATTTACAAAAATGTGCTTACCTATCTCACTACTACGATTGCAAAGGAAACACATGCCTGGACCCACCCATCCTCTTTTTTGGAGATTTTTCCACAATAGAATCTTATTTTCTGCTACCAGCCAAGTAAATAACTTAATTTTTAAGGGGCATTCCCATTTCCAGAAATTTCTCCTCCATCTGATCACTTTTGTCAACCAGAGATTTGTTGCTACTGCATTATACACATTCTTTATCGTTAGTTGACCTGTGTTATCTCCTCCCATCCATAGTAAGGCATCCGAGCGGTCCTGAAGATGTATACTAGATATTTTCAGACCCTTTCTATACTTTTCCCATTAAGTGGCTAAATCACCTTCAAGCTCCAGGTCTGTGTCATCTAACCAGTTTGATCTGAGGGATCCCTGGACTTGGTCACAGCTCACTTGGTATAGCAAGTGTACATTTTTGTGGTTCAGGCACTCAACTAACTCATCTGATAACAACGAATCCTTTCCCATTCCCAAAATAACATCTCTCCCAATAACAACCAACTGCTCTATGCCCAGGTTCCATGCCAGATATTGAAAAACAAGCGGTAATGAATTAATTAAATTTTTCCAAGTATGAGATCCATAAGTCTCCCTTGTCGATGTCAATATTAACCACGAATGGACCTGTTCATGGGGAAAATATTTGTCTTTTGTCACCCTATTCCATATTCCAGGTTTATTTAGAACTCTCCATAAAGTATTTGATGCCAAGGCCCGATAGAAAATGTATATATTTCTTAGCCCCCATCCTCCATAAATCTTTGGCTTCGAAACAAATTCCCACTTGCATAAATGATATCTTCTACTCTTCTTGTTGCCAGACCAAAGAAAGGAGAATACCAACTTTCTAATTTTTGTTAGAACCGACAGTGGGATATAAGATAATGCCAACCAATAAACTAGGAGACTTTCCAAGACATACTTAACAATAACATACCTACCTCCCAATGATAATAGCTTGTTACACTAGTGGTTGATTCTGTGTTCAAACTTTTCTATAAGCCAACTCCAGTCTTCATCTCTATAGCTGTCTAGTTTTAGAAAATAACCCAGGTAATTGAAACCCCCCAAAAGATCTTTGAAATAAAAAATATATAAAACTTTCAACTCATATAGATTTTCCTGTTGAATGCCGGTATGGAGGAAGGTAGATTTTTGAATATTGACTCTCATCCCTAACACTCGACAGAAAAAATTGAGAATTTTACTTATCTCGATCCATTCAGGTAGCTTTTCACTTGTCATAATGATCACGTCATCCACAAATAACAAGTGTAAAATATTTTATAGTTTGGAGATTTTGATCCCTATCGGAAACCCCCTCGTCTTCTCCCTTCTTTAGCAAAATACTAAGGCCTTCCATCACGAGAATAAATAAGAAGGACGACAAGGGACAGCCCTGGCCAAGCCCTTGCTTGCTTTGGAAGAAGGTTGTCCCCTCCCCATTGATCAGTATAGCAAAAAAAGTAGAAGTTACACAACCCATTATCCAATTTGTAGTTGCCAACCCAAATCCACATTGTAGGAGGACAAACCTTAGAAATTCCCAATTAATACAGTCATATGCCTTCTTAAGGTCCAACTTTAATATAATAGCTTGTATTTTTTTTGTCTTTATGTTGTGCAGGCACTCCTGTGCCATGCCTATAGCGTCTAATATCTTCCTTCCCTTAAGGAATCCTAGTTATTCTTTTGATAACACTCGAGAGAGGATAGGATGAATTCTCTTTGTTATTATTTTTTATATTATCTTATAGCATAGATTACAAAGGGGAATTAGGCGAAAATCAGAGAGCTTGCTAGGATGGTTAACTTTAGGGATTAGTGCAATAAAACTGGAGTTTATATGCTTTATAAATTCACCTCTTAATCTTGACTCCTCCACAACATCAAGCAAGGCCTGCCCAACTAACTCAAAATAACGAAGAAAAAATTCAAAAGTCCAACCATTTGGTTTGAGACTTTTATCCTTTGTGAATCCTTTCAAGACCTATACAATTTCCTCCTTTGTGCATTGATTTTCAAGAGATGAGACATCCTCCTCCTTAACCATCCTGGGGAAAAACCTTGCAATCTCAACCTGTTCACCAATTAGATTTGATTATGTGGCCTGGTAGAAGGTTTTAAAATGGTCGATAGCGACATTCTTTATGTCCTCTAATTTTGAATGGGTCCTTCCTAATTCATCTTCAATCTCCCATATGTGTTTTTTATTCCTCCGAAAGCTGGCAAAATGATGGAAGAACTTAGTATTTTTATCTCCACTAGCAATCCAAATTGCACGACTTTTATGTCTCCAACGCTCCTCCTCCTCTAGAAGCTTCTTTTTACATTCATCCTCCAAAATTCTCACTTTGTACTCATAGTCCTCAATCTACATTCCATGTGCCTTCAAGCGAAAGACATCATCTAAACTGCCTTCAATTTTTTCCATCTCCAGGCATTCCTTGTTCCTTTTTTCATTTGACCATATCTTTGCCTGAGCTTTCAGGCTAGCTAATTTCCTTACCAATATTCTTTGCGCTCCCTCTTGTAGATTCAAAGTTGTATCCTTCCATACCTTACTCGCCAATGAATCAAAGGAAGCTTCTCGTAACCAAGTTGGATTTAGTTTAAAAGGATATGCGGCCATAGATCTATCTTCTCCCAATTGCAGAAAAATTGGCACATGATCTGATATAAAGGGGTATTCAACCCATGCTCGGAATCTACAATAGGTGGTAAGAACGTTCTCCACCACGTAGAACCTATCTAATCTCTTTATTATTCCTTCTGACCTGGACCTACCATTCCTCCATGTCGGTACCACCTCAGCTAGAGCCACATCCACCAACTTGTTTTTTGAAAATAACTCTTTAAAAAAGCTCGCCAGAGCATCTACCTGGGTTGTCTCACCCCAAATATCCTCTGAGTTGGTTGTTAAATTCAGATCACCTACCAGAATCAAGTCATCAACTACTAAAATACCAACTCTATCGACTTTTTCCCAGAAATTTTTACATTCTTGGCAAGGTCCATAAACATTCAGGAGAGACACCTTCATTTTCGTCGCTAAGCTTGAACCTGTAAAAAAATTCCCGCCACAACTTAGGATGGGCACTAATTCAAAACAAGTAGGATCTCAAGAAACAAGGAGCCCACCAGACTTTCCAACAGAGCTTACAACACATATCATCCAATCAAGCCTTCCAATCAGACCTGAGTGTAAACATGAAATTTCTAGCCTTGTCCACATCCACCAAGGTTTCTTGTATAAAAATTATAGTAGGTCGAGTTTTCTCTAAGAGTCTTCTCAAGGAGGCCAATTTTAAGGGTCAAACTTAAAGCTTAATCATTGCGCAAATACATATTTCATCAAGTAAATTACACGCATAGTATTTGAGTGATAGTAAAATTTCATTAAACATCTTCTTTGTAATTGATAGATTAATTAAAATTTTACTTTGCACAATTATGTATAAGTTCAAGTCTATTATTGTGAAATTGTACGAAATCTCATAATTTCCTTGATCGAATAAACCTTAGAACTATTTACAAGTGCTCTCCATATGATTTTATAAATTATACTTGATATTGATAACAATGGTTATATTCTTATATGAATCTTCCGTGTAATTATAAAGGTTGTTATAATGTACAAAGTATAAAATTAAGAATAACGTCATCCTTAATCATTTATGAACTACTTTTAAAAGATTAAATTATACTTGATATTGATAACAATAGGTAAAATATCAGGTAAAATATCGGAATATAGATATAGAAATGCCTAATATTGTTAGTGTTGTTCAAGTTAAATAACTGTGATATATTATGCCTGATATTGATTACAAAGGGTAAAATATTGGAATATAGAAATAGAAATGCGTAATATTGTTAGTATTGTCCGAGTTGTAAATATCTGTGATATAGCTAACTTTTTCATTAAGTTTGTAGAAAAATATTCAAATTTATTATCGATATTATTCAGGTTATAAATATATGCACTATAACCAGTTTATTAGTAAGTTGTAGAAAGAATGTTTAATTTAACTATTTTAGTGGTGGGTATTATATATATATATATATATATATTAAAGTGATGTAAAGAAATTTATATTTTGAATAATATTTTTAAGGATTTTAATAATATGGTTAGAGGTTTTATATTTAATATAGAAGTCTTAATAATATAAAGAGTTTAAAGTAAGTTTAGATTTGAATTGTGACTTCGAAGGAAGAAAACATGTTTTAACCATTAGACTTATTAATGTATATATATAAATATATATGATGTGGTCCATTGGTTGTAGCTTGGGTGGTTGGGAGGAATGATTGCTACTCTCCCCATCCTCCTAGGTTAAATTCCTTTTGAGTGACATGTTTGTGCCCTTAATGAGTCTATAACAATTTTCTTAATTTTTTTTTTATTGTAGGAAGGTTAAGAACGTTTCTCTTGAATTTGTACTAGTTGTCAACCTTGTCAGCCTTTAATATTAAGGAAAAGTGGTTCTACTACAAGTTATATATATATGTTGAAGAATTTGATCCATTATTTGATTCTAAAATTTACATGCTCTTCACTTTGATCTTCCTATAACATTCATTTATAGGAAGATCAACAAAATTATACAACAAATATTTCATTATGTCCTAATTCAAGGAATGAAATATGAAATGATGATGATTTAATAACCGAAAGTAATGAAGATATGTTTTTACAAAATGTATCAAATCAAACTCACCAATTACAAATATATTCAGAAACAGAAGGAAAATTTTCAAGTTTTCATGCAAAAGGAAACTTAAAGGAAAGCTTTCGCCTCCAAAAACTTAAAGGGAAACTTATGCCTCCAAAATTAAAATTAATCTATGGTAGTTATTAACTAAATACATTAATTTACATTTTTTTAATGCACATGAACACAGAGTTATGCATTTTTTATTTTAATACACATGAACATAGAGTTACACTTGCATAGCCATGTAGCTCTAAACGTAAAATTGTTACTTTAACCATTTCACCTTTTACATGAGTAATTTAAAGGACCATGTATATCCAAACTAATATATCAACCTCTCAACCAAATGAGAGGATTAGGAACACAACCTACACAATTTAAGTGCCACTTTACCTACCATTCACACTACCCACACATACAATCACAATAACAACTACCTTTCCAAAATTACATTACGCTTTGAAAGAGGAAAGGAGGTGAGGCTTCCCTTCCCTCCATGGAAAAGAAAGAAGATTCTGAAAGCATTGCATTTAATTTGGCTTTCTATATATTGCACAATTTAGAGCCCAATGTCTACAAATTTATTATGATAGTACAACATACCATCGTAAAGGCATCTCAAGCTTAAATTTGATTAGGCCATAGGAATGCACCTATCACATAACTGCGCTTCTCTTGGAAATATCCCCTTATGTGCAGTCTATATTCCCTAAACAGATTGTCAAATTTCCACTAAGCCATCTCTTCATATTCGGCCTTTGAACCAAGAGAAATGATGGTACCAAGATAACCTTTGAACCAATCTACTATTTGATTCAATACACTCATCTATCAACTCAGTCAAGTTGACCAAGTCTGAGTCAACTCTGACTGATTTTTAAAACACTAGGTAGAAAATGATGCAATATAATCACTTTAGAAGAGCCAAAGAGGGAATCCTCAAGGAAACATCCTCTCTCTCTCTCTCTGCAATGGCATTTCCAACAAGGAAAGTCCATCCTTATCAATCCCACATCATACCCTAAGGTCTACCTAGTAATGTGAATAAATCTCATGCCAAATTGATTTGTATTTTTTCGTAAGAAAGTTATGCAAACAATGTGTTTGACAAAATCCTAAACCAAAATGTACTTATATAACCATGCCAAGTGTGTTTTCTCTTGTGCAATATGGATGGGTTGTTCTTATTGATGAATTATTTATGGATTCTTCATGCCCAATTTGTCCTTGGAAAAATCATAGCGATTGTGAGCACTTTGATTCCAATAAGAATGCCAAATGAAAACCAATTTTATTAGAAGAAAATTGCATCCCTTTGAATACATAACTTCTGAGTTTAAAATCTGAAAATAAACAATTTTTCATGGAAGAAAGTTATATCTCATTGAAGGCTTGATATCTTAGTTTGCAATGCATCACGAAATTGATTTCCATAATGATAAATCACATCAATTTTGGATGTAATATTTGAGGTGCATTTTATGGAAAATTAATGTTGTAATATGTGCAACTATGGTCAATTAAGTGTGATTATGTTTCGAATGTAAAAGAAATTGAAACTATTTCAGATTGGGATATTGATGCAATTTGTTGATTTTTTGTGGATTGGTATTATATATTCTCAATGTTTATTAATGCATCTCAATGAAAGCTAGAATTGTTCTCTTGCATTGGTATTGATCCAAGTAACAAGAGAACCAATCCTTATTAATAATTTCATTCTTTGATGTCGAGAAATTCCATATGGAGAATAGGTATTCATAGAGATATGATGTTAGTAATGCATTACTTATCATGGTTATGATAAGTTGTCATGTATATAAAATAAATATTATTCATAAACATATATACTTAAATTAGAGAACTTAGGATATTAATTATTAAAAGGTGCATCACATAAAGACATGGCTTTATGTGAAAGGCCACCTTGAGTCCTATAAATATCAAGGTTATTCATCATTTTAAATCACCATCTCTTATTCACTATTAAATATATTTATTACTTGCCCTATATGGATTTTAACCTAATCATCCTTTTTATATTAGATATTCAGTAAATGAACATTGCTCATATTTAGTAAATGAACTTTGTTCATTTCAATGGTATTAGAGCTACATCTGATATCGATCTATTCCCCCTTTTTTAAGACCAAGTTTGATTAATCTTTTGACCACACTTCAAATTTTTTCAAAGTTTCTCTAATCACTAGGCCATTGATCACAAATCAAGACTTTATCCATTCTAAGTTCAAAAGATTATGTTGAAGAAATAACTTCATTGCCAAGAAAATTTGAAGAAATATCAAAGAAAATATCAGACATTTTTGTTGATCAAAAATACTATTATGCTATTGGAAGAAGACAAGAAATTAAAAAAAATTGTAAAATCCCACTCTAGCACACTGAGCGAACTTATTTATTGAGGACACTTGCTCGCAAGTGATCCGGATTATTATGCTATTAAAACTTTTGATTTTGATTATGAGGCATTATGGGTTGATGACATGTTGTTTTACCGCCTCGACATAGACAGGTGATATTGACTCGGTTTTACTAAGTGTGCAGGATTATCGACCTAGAGGATGCTGAGGCATCGATGGAACCCCTTGGACTCCGGATCAAGTCGGGGAGTGTACCATTGGGCTTTGATTGTTTTACTGTGATTTTAGTGCTTCTAATAAGATGATATGATATGGATATATTCTGACATGACTCGTTGATTATGCAGGCTGACGATAGCTTGCCGACCAGACTCACATGTGGAGTAAATGGGTCACGCACGACTACCAAAGATGTTGAGGGAGAGGTGTGGATAGCAGCCCTACCACAGCCTACTAGAACTCCCGCCATGGCTCGAACTGTAGGTTAACGATTACCTAGTTCGAGAGGACCCATGATGCCGTGAGGGAAGACTGCGACAGGCGCTCACGACGATTCTAAGGGGCGCGCAATAAGGCGGGGGCATTATTCCTTAGAGGCCCTTAGTCTCCCACAAGTTCACCTAGCGGAGTATTGACTCCAAGGGTTATTGATGTCTACCAAGTCAGTCAAGAGTCGAGTGGCACCATTAGAGCACGTAGTGCGTCCTGAAGGGCACGTCACGCAAGGGAACAGATGAGGCGAGTGGCTCCCTTGAAGAACCTAGTGCGTCCTGAAGGGCATGTCGCGTTGTGGATAATAGAGGAATGAAACTAGATGGCCTTAGGACGAATAACGTGTTAAGTATTTTTAAAACAATTTCCCTAATTAAATGTCACCCATCTCAAAAATTAAGGCCTAGGTCTAAATCATGCTAGTGGTAAAATTTTATCCTTTCTATTTTAAAAAAAAAAAT
>JASDQU010241069.1:64919-86982 GCA_032191745.1 Picea mariana | reverse complement strand
TGGAAACGTTATGTAACATTGCCAGAGATCTGAAACGTGGTGTAACATTGCCAGAGAGAGCTAGAAACGTTATGTAACATTGCCAGAGATCTAGAACGTATGTAAAGAGATGCCATGCATTGCCAGAGGGTTGGAAAACGTGAGATGAGAGCTCCTATGCTCGAGAAAAGGCAGAGAAATATGTAGAGAAAATCAAAAAACGCAGCTATGTTTTTAGAAATGGGGGGATAGATGGAGCATAAGGTAGAAGAATAGAAGAATAGAAATCTTCAAGCACTGTATTGTTCTCATCTTCAATAAAATAGTTAATAGTTGTTCCATTAACACGTTTTCTGTTATTGCCATTCGGCTGTAGGGTTTTCATTAACATGATTTCCTTTATTTTTGTTTTGCTGTGAGATTTATTTTCCAATATGCATTGAGTTAGAGAACGGCCTGTTGACAGAGAAGGCAGGGCCCCCTTCGATGGAAACAGAGCTGTGTATATATGGCATTTACAGTAGAATCCATTTTTTATTTTATCTTTCAGCATTTTTCCCATTGGTTTAATAGAAGTAGCATTTCATTTCATTGCAACCGAGGGTTTAGCATTATCTTTTCAGCCATTGATTTCATTTCTTCAGTTTTCACATTTAGACTGCTCAACATTCAGGAACTAGTTTGGGTATCTCATGAGATGAAGAAGTTTCATTTGATTACAATAGAAAGTTTCATAGGATGGTTGTTGAGTTGTGTGGAGTGATAAGTAGAAAGAACTTAGCTGGTTTCAGTTTATCTTTTACATGCATATACAGAACAGTACCGGTTAGTACCAAGTAGTACAGAGTAGTGCAAACGCGTGCAAAACAGAGTAGAGTACAGTAGCTTCTTTCAGCAAGATTCTTTTAACAGTTCAGGGATTAGTTTGGCATCCTTTAAACCCCCTCTTCAGCCCTGCATTTCTTGTGCTGGTTCCTCTAAGTCTACCTTCCCGGGTTGACAATTAAATGTTGATTTATGTGGTATATCTGCAGCTCGACAGGGTGTATGTAACATCCCTCTCTAGTGCATTGAGTGAACTTATTCTTTGAGGACACTTGCTCACAAGTGATCCGGATTATTATGCTATTAAAACTTTTGATTTTGATTATGAGGCGTTATGGTTTTATGACATGTTGTTTTACCGCCTCGACATAGACAGGTGTTATTGACTCGGTTTTACTGAGTGTGTAGGATTATGGACCTAGAGGATGTCGAGGCATTGATGGAACCCCTTGGACTCTGGATTGAGTCGGGGAGTGTACCATTGGGGTTTGATTGTTTTACTGTGATTTTAGTGCTTCTGATTATATGATATGATATGGATATATTCTGACATGATCCGTTGATGATGCAGGCTGACGATAGCTTGTCAACCAAACTCACATGTGGAGTAAAGGGGTCACGCACGACTACCAGAGATGTTGAGGGAGAGGTGTGGACAACAGCCCTGCCACAACCTACTAGCACTCCCACCGTGGCTTGAATTGTAAGTTAACAATTACCTAGTTCGAGAGGACCCACGATGTCATGAGGGCAGACTGTGATAGTCGCTCACAATGATTCTAAGGGGCACATAATAAGGCAGGGGCCTTATTCCTTAGAGGCCTTTAGTCTCCCACAAGTTCACTTGGTGGAGTATTGACTCCAGGGGTTATTGATGTCTACCAAGTTAGTCAAGAGGCGAGTGGCACCCTTGGAGCATGTAGTGCGTTCTGAAGGGCACGTCACGCAAGGGAACAGATGAGGCGAGTGGCACCCTTGGAGCACCTAGTGCGTCCTGAAGGGCATGTCGCGTTGTGGATAATAGAGGAATGAAACTAGATGGCCTTAGGATGAATAACGTGTTAAGTATTTTTAAAACAATATCCCTAATTAAATGTCGCCCATCACAAAAATTAAGGCCTAGGTCTAAATCATGCTAGTGGTAAAATTTTATCCTTTTTATTTAAAAAAAAAATTGATATATATATATATATATATATATATATATATATATATAATAAAATTAAAAACAAAATAAATAAAGAGTATGATCTTCGTTAAATCTGGTAACACAGAGGGAGTAAGAAATTTAATTTATTCAAAAATCTGTTGGAATAAAATTTATAAAAAAGGGAATTAATTGTTTTATTATTTTGATGTATTAATTAAATGAGAAAAGGGAAAAGGGGTTAATTTCCACACCTGCCTTTTGATTTCTAATTAAAAAGGGGAAAGAGGGAAAATCTAAAATATTAGGAAACTAGGAAAAGAGGTAAACATAAAAAGGGAAAAAGGGAACATAAGGGAAAAAGTGGAAAGTCAAACTTAGTAAGTAACTACCATTTAAGAGCTTTCTAATTTAAACTGAACTAGCAATTTAATGGTGGGAAAAGTCATTAAAACCTGTAAGAGAATTTGGGGGCACCTAGGACTAACTCTAGGTGGGTGAGGAAAATAAAGATAATTAATTAATTAAAGAAATTAATTTATGGAGGAATGTAGGGGATGGGGGACACTTGTACGGAAAATAAATTTTAGGAATTTATTTTTAAAAATTTAATTAAATGAGATTTTAGGAAGGAAAGGAAGTTCAAAACTCTATATAATGAAGGAAGGAGAAGAATGAAGGACCATCTCATGTTTTCATAATGTTATGCTGCAGAATTATCTACTTGACTGATTTAACTTGTGGGAGTTGGGATACCCAGCTCGGTGAGGAGTGGTAGCTCGGCCTTGCGAGGCAAGCTGGGAGCTAGTCGAAATCTCTGGATGGTGTGTGTGTGGCCCCTTTATGGATCAGGGGGCTAAGGGGGAATAAAATTACCCCTAGCATTGGCTGGGAGGTATCAATGAAGTCTCGACGGTCGGCGAGCGAGAGTTGCACGAAGTGCGCAGGACATCATTTAGAGCGGGCGATTAGGCAATGGTACGCTCTCTTCATTTTTGTTTGGTAGATTGTATTAGGACTTACTCTTGGATCTGCTTATTTATTGGAGAAGTAAATTGATGTCTTCCATGGCCTTCGTTTTCCTACATGTCTTGATCACTTGGTCGTGATTGATTGTGTCCTTCATGGTTGTTTAGATTTCGTCCCTAGCTCACCAGTCCTCACCTGAGCAGTCGGCCAGGAGCCTAATCTACAGTCGTCGCCTTAGCGTTAAAATACCTATGGATCTCAACGCCCTGCTTTTCTGTGCGAGGATGTTGAAGCGAAGGATGAACCTATCAGTCTTCTACCTCTGTTGTTGTCCTTGCCTATTTGTTTGACTTGCGCCTTCCGGTACGGCCTCTGCGTATGGATTATCTTGCTTCCTTGTTGTTTATTTTTCTGCGCCTCAACTGATAGAATCCCTGCGATCCTTTCGATGAGTTAACCTTATGGCCCTAACGTCCTCTTACTGATGTCATCATTTTTATATTGGTATCCTGAGATGTAAAAGGTATTTAACTTTGATCTGCATTTCGGTTCTTGTTGGATTGACTTGTTTTTATTACTTCTGCGATTGTCATTATGTAATGGATGTAAAAATATTACCTCTACGATTGTAATTATGTAACAGATGTAAAAAAATATTACCTCTGCTATTGTAATTAGGTAATGATGTAAAAATATTACTTCAGCGATTCTAATATGTGATAGATGTAAAATATCACCCCTGCGATTGTAGATATGTAATGGATGTAAAAATTATTACCTCCGTGAAATTCAATATGTAATAGATGTAAAAATGTTACCTCTGTGTTTGTTTTTATGCTTGATGGATAATTATAGCCTTACGTTTATGCGTCGAATGTGAATTTATTTACTGTAATTTATATCTAATGTGAGTGAGAGATTTTATCCTGCGACTTCAGCGATAGAGAAATGTTTATATTCAGTAGACAACAATTGGGATGGAGATTGTTATTATGTAACCATATGTTATATCGATCCCAAATAGCGGTGTCTTGCTACCCCTCCTTGAATGCTTTAAAATTCACCAATTCCAGTGGTTATTGGACTGAAACAATGTTTTTTTTTCACTAAGCAACGCTACTGTTGATCTCGGTGTTTGGGGGAAACTGCTTCTCTCTGCGTGTGGGTTGAATGCAACAGCCTCTGTGGCTTACACTTGAGCTCGGTGTTGCCATCCTCTCACCTGTGTATCCTCTACCAGTTCTTCCTCTGCATCTTGATGACCTGTGYGTCCTTCACGCGATCCCTCACTTCCGTGTTTTTGGCTGGATTTTAGTTCCTTCCATCTGTGTATTTTATCAGGGATGGCATGATTATTCTTAACCTATACTTATTACCTGCTATGGCGAGTACCTGTGGCTTTTATCAATTTTTATGACATTGTTAGCATGCCTGGGMTTTTTTATTTTTATTCTTCTACGTTTCATTTTAATACCCCAGCCCCCCTTTTGCTACCTCCATGATGTTTTAGCAGCTGACGGTTGCCTGGCGAATTCGCCTTGAAGTCTACATTTTTATTTTTCGTGGAAGACTGCTAATTGCCTTGAAAAGGGCTGTCTGATACCTTGGAGATTTTACCCTTGTGAAGACTTGACTTTTCCTTAAAAAAAAACAAAAGGTTGTCTGTTACCCTAGTGTTTTCTTATACCTGACAGCGATAATGCCCATGCGTGTCCTTTCCTTACTTTACCTGACAGCGATTTTAATTGGGAATAATGTTCTGGACAGCATTGTTATTCTTCAGCAATAACAATTATTGTTCTTGGTTGAGCGTTTGTTAATGGCCTCAATTGCAATGTTTAATGCTAAATTAATTACCTTATTATTTGCCAGAATAATTGCTACAACACTGGAATGGTCAACAGATTCCTTCTTGATGATTAAATGGCCACTAGTTCCCTAAATGGTTGACTTCACCTATCAAACTGTAATGACATCAGTCTAGGCTGCCAGCTTGCTTCGGGATTTATGACATGAGTTTTACCTTTACCTAGCAGTGGCTCATTGAGGGCGCGTGGCAATAAATCTTTTAGGTGCATGGCCTTAGTCTGTCGTAGATTGTTTATGGTGTTATGGAACTTACACCTCTTAGCCGATTTCTTTATTGTTGTAGGCAGCTATCATTTTGGTACCTAGAATAAAGATAGACGCATGTGGAATTTATTGAGTTAATAAATGCTTAGTTGTTGCTTTCGGCCCTGATGTAGTAATGTTGTTATAGCTATATTAAATGATAGGTTAATTGTCATGATTAGATGCCTTGCTAATTGCTTATTATTGTATTAATGGTAGMATACTACATCAAGACTGTTACTATTGTTATTTAGTTAATGGCTAGACGGTGGGTTGGATGTTAAAGTCATTAATAGCATTATAATATTAGACATTGTRRTTTGATATAGTGAATATTGTTCATATTTTGGCAATGGCTAAGGTTAGACCGTATTAATGTTAGATTATATTTGCAGTTAATGTCTAATCATGATTTATACTTGCTAGCTTGTTGCTTTTAAGGTCAATTTAGAATTGCCAAATAATTGACTAGCTGAAATTTAGACTTGCTAAACTAGATATGTAATTGATGCTAGTTGGATTTATAGATGTCTCCTAATTGGTAACTCAGACTCGCTAAATTTGAGTCGTAATTCATGTTAAGTTCGGTTGGTAACTCATTGACTAATGGAATTTAGACTGGTTAATCAATCGGTGATTAACGCCAATTTAAATCGTAGATATTGACCTTTTAGCCTTGATTAATGGTTGGGTTGTTGACGAAATCATTTTTAGCTTGTGCTTTCCGTTGAGGGTGTTGTTGTTTATTATAATTAATGATTGTCCTTAGCTTAATGGGCTTGGTCTGCTTGTCTCGGGCGGGATGTAGACACCTCCTTGTTCCTCAGAACAGTCACCAGCCTTGAGACCTTAAATCGTCAAAATCGATGCGAACCTGGGCTTGAGAGTTTCTTATGTGTCCTGGATGTCCTAACCATTGTAGGGTAGGACGGGCGGGTAGTCATTCTTATTCTTCATCGGTTGAATGTCGCACATGGCTCCCAGGTGTTTGATGTGCTTTTATGTTAGGTTGTTATGTTGTTGTGGCATGAGTTGCATGTGTTTTGTTCGTCATCGTATGGCGATGTTGAGTATATTGTCACTATTACCTTCCTACACACACACAAAAAAAAAAAAAATTAAGGGTGCTTTTACCGGTTGTACATCGTAGGAGTCGCATCGGATGGGGTTGTTACACAATTTGTTGATTTTTTGTGGATTGGTATTATATATTCTCAATTTATTAATGCATCTCAATGAAAGCTAGAATTGTTCTCTTGCATTGGTATTGATCCAAGTAACAAAAGAACCCATCCTTATTAATAATTTCATTCTTTGATGTCGAGAAATTCCATATGGAGAATAGGTATTCATAGAGATATGATGTTGAGTAATGCATTACTTATCATGGTTATGATAAGTTGTAATGTATATAAAATAAATATTATTCATAAACTTATATACTTAAATTAGAGAACTTAGGATATTAATTATTAAAAGGTGCATCACATAAAGACATGGCTTTATGTGAAAGGCCACCTTGAGTCCTATAAATACCAAGGTTATTCATCATTTTAAATCATCATCTCTTATTCACTATTAAATATATTTATTACTTGTCCTATATGGATTTTAACCTAATCATCGTTTTTATATTGGATATTCAGTAAATGAACCTTTCTCATATTTAGTAAATGAACTTTGTTCATTTCATTGGTATCAGAGCTCCATCTGATATCGATCTATTCGCCCTTTTTTAAGACCAAGTTTGATTGATCTTTTGACCACACTTCAAATTTTTTCAAAGTTTCTCTAATCACTAGGTCATTGATCACAAATCAAGACTTTATCCATTCTAAGTTCAAAAGATTATGTTGAAGAAATAACTTCATTGCCAAGAAAATTTGAAGAAATATCAAAGAAAATATCAGACATTTTCGTTGATCAAAAATACTATTATGCTATTGGAAGAAGATGAGAAATTAAATAAAATAAAGGTATTACAAAAGAGTATTGCCAAAAATAAATTTAACACTGGATGAAAATAAGAAATCCAACATTTAAGAAACTAACAATCAAA
Source organism: Picea mariana (assembly GCA_032191745.1). Lineage (NCBI taxonomy): Eukaryota > Viridiplantae > Streptophyta > Pinopsida > Pinales > Pinaceae > Picea > Picea mariana. The sequence goes on along the minus strand of JASDQU010241069.1, from coordinate 79,891 downwards.
TAAAAAATCCACAGAACATTGGGGAAACATGATAACCACCAATATTAGCATATGACTTGGTAGCAATTGGGTCAGTGATTCATCCATCACCAAAATAGTGCCATTAAAGAAAATGGTTTTTAGAATTTGGAAGTGTCGTCATCTATGTAACATTCCGCTCTTTCAAACTGGGCGAACTTATTCTTTGAGGACACTTGCTCGCAAGTGATCCGAATTATTATGCTATTAAAACTTTTGATTTTGATTATGAGGCGCTATGGGTTGATGGCATGGTTTAACTGCATTGACATAGATAGGTGCTATTGACTTAGTTTTACTGAGTGTGCAAGATTTTGGACCTCGAGGATGAAAAGGCATCGATGGAACCCCTTGGACTCTGGATCGAGTCAGGGAGTGTACCATTGGGGTTTGATTGTTTTACTCTGATATTAGTGCATCTGATTAGATGATATGATATGTATATATTCTGACATGATTTGTTGATGATACAGGTTGACGATAGCTTTCCGAACATACTCACATGTGGAGTAAAGGGGTCACGCACGACTACTAGAGACGTTGAGGGAGAGGTGTGGACACCAGCCCTGCCACAGCCTACTAGCACTCCCACCGTGGATCGAACTGTAGGTTAACGTTTACCTAGTTCGAGAGGACCTACGATGTCGTGAGGGCAGACTGCGACAGTTGCTCACGATGATTCTAAGGGGCATGCAATAAGGCGGGGGTCTTATTCCTTAGAGACTCTTAGGCTCCCACAAGTTCACCTGGCAAAGTATTGACTCCAGGGGTTATTGATGTCTACCAAGTCAGTCAAGAGGTGAGTGGCACCCTTGGAGCACGTAGTGCGTCCTGAAGGGCATGTCGCGCAAGGGAATAGATGAGGCAAGTGGCACCCTTGGAGCACCTAGTGTGTCCTGAAGGGCACATCGTGTGGTTATTGATAAATGAATGAACCTAGACGGCCTTAGGATGAACAATGTGATAAGAATTGTTTAAAAAAAAAAAACATTTTCCCTAATAAAATGTCGCCCATCACGAAAATTAAGGTCTAGGTCTAAATCATGCTAATGGTAAAATTTTATCCTTTTTATAATAAAAAAAAAATGTTGGAATAAAATTTAAAAGGGAATTAATTGTTTTATTATTTTTGATAATTTAAAATATATTAATTAAATGAGAAAAGGGAAAAAGGGTTAATTTCCACACCTACCTTTTGAGTTCTAATTAAAAAGGGGAAAGAGGGAAATTCTAAAATATTAGGAAACTAGGAAAAGAGGTAAACCTAAAAAGGGAAAAAGGGAACATAAGGGAAACAGCGGAAAGTCAAACTTAGTAAAGTATCTACCATTTAAGATCTTTCTAATTTAAACTAAACTAGCAATTTAATATTGGGGAAAGTCATTAAAACCTGTAAGAGAATTTGGGGACACCTAGGAGTGATTCTAGGAGTAACTCTAGGTGGGTGAGGGAAATAAAGATAATTAATTAAGTAAAGAAATTAATTTATGGAGGAATGAAGGGGATGGGTGACACTTGTATGGGGAGGAATTTTTAGGAATTAAATTTTAAAAACTTAATTAAACGAGATTTTAAGAAAGTAAGGAACCACGAAACTCTATATAATGAAGGGAGGAGATGGAGATTGGATCTCTTCTATTTGCGTAATGTTACGCTGCAGAAATATCTACTTGACTAACTTAATTTGTGGGAGTTGGGATACCCATCTTGGTGAGGAGTGGTAGCTTGGCCTAGCGAGGCGAGCTAAGAGCTAGTCGAAATCTCTAGATAGTGAGTGTGTGGCCCCTTTGCAGATCGGGGGGCTAAGGGGGAAGAAGAGTACCCCTACCATTGGCTGGGAGGTACCGGTGAAGTCTCGTCGGTCGGCACGCAGGAGTTGCAGGGAACACATGGGACATCCACTCCAAATAGGCAATGGTACGCTTTCTTCATTTTGTATGGTAATTTGTTTTAGAACTTATGCTTGAATCTGCATTTTTACTTGGGTAAGTGAACTGATTGTCTAGATGGTTTTCTGAAATTTCCTTAGCCTAGCTTGATGATAGATATACTCCCATGGATTCATTTCCCCGCACGTCTTGACCACCTTGCTGTGTTGATTTTGACCTTCGTGGTTGTTTAGCCTTCGTCCCTAGCTCACCAGTCCTCGCCTGAGCAGCTGGCCAGTAGCCTAATCTACGGTCGTCGCCTTAGCATTAAAAGACATATGGATCTCAACGCCCTTCTTTTCTGAGCGAGGATGATGAGTGAAGGATGCACATGTCAACCATCTACCTCTGATGTTTGTCCTTGTCTGAAGGTTTGCCTCGCGTCCTGAAGCATTTATTCAACCCAACAAATTTGATTGTTCGCGAAGTTATTCTTTAAACTCGGCATGTTTATATCTCGTCGTTATCTCATTTTTACCCCATTTTTATATCTTGATGGATCAATTTTACCCTGCGTTTTGTTCTTGGATAAATTGTAACTCTGTGATTGTAATCTGTGAGATTGAAACCTTGTAACTGTGTGACACCATACCACTACGAATTTTCACCATGATTTTGTTGTGACACCTTTGCCTCTACGATTGTAACCATGTCTTGCTGTGACACCTTTACCTTCTGCAGTTTTTACACCTAGCCAACGATTTTTTATTGCATCTTAACCTATTTTGGGGTGGATTTTGGGTCTGGGACTCCATCCACCTGGTCAGGGATTTCCATTGCACTTAAAACTATTTATGAAGGCGAATTTGGCCCTGTGGTTCTTTTCATCTATGACTTTTTTCCCTTCCTTAAAATCGTGACTCGTTGCTCCTGGAATTTCATGAACGCCCTGACTGTTGTTTGGTTGAATCGCTGGTATTTTTCCTTCCCGCTTGTTGATCAAGAGACTATACCCCTTTCCTGTGGCTTAAACTTCAGAGTATTCCTAAATTGCCTCTGTTGGCAGGGAACATCGATGGATAATTTCAAAGGGGTTCATTCCAATGCAAAAGGGTAGGACGCACCTTTTTTATTCCTTATATTCTTAACCTGCAGTTCACTTTTTTATTAGCCAATTTACCTTCCGCTTTTAACATAGTCAACCACGAATTACCTCTATGATTCTTGGCTTGATGGTGAATCGTATGCTGCGATTTCGTTACAGTTCCTTTGACTGCAATGACGACCATGCTATTTTCTTAAACTTTAATTTTATAAGGTGCATTGGTTGAGGTAAAACTATATTATAGAAAAAGAGTTCTTGTGCATGCAGTATTCTAGAAAAGAGAGACGCTACAGGCATCCACGATACATATATTTGCAACCAGTCATTGATTATATTAGTAGATTCGAAGTCAAATCAATTTGAAAATTCGTAGTTTGCATTTGTTGAATTCGAAATTTTACTTTTAAGTTGAGTGCAGTTTCAAATGTGGTCTTTAACTACTGGACTACGATTTCCATTAATCAACTAAGCCCTTCTGGTGTTAAAACTCAGCCGACGGTCACGGATTTTACCCAGCGATTGAGGTTAAAACTAAGCATGTGGTCAGCCTTAAAACTCAACGAATTGATGGCTGCGCTGATAGTGTATTTAGATGTGCGATTTGAATGCACTGTAGGATTGGGTATGGGCAATGATTTTTGACCAATGGTGGTGTCCTGCAGTAGAATTATTATTTATTACCATAATTTGAGTGACAATGAATTTAACCCTTAAGGGCATGAATGTCGGTGTAATTACAATGGGTCTTGATTTCATGGATTCACATTTTTGTGCAGACAACGAACTAACATGGTGCTAGCGATTGACTTAGGTTTAGCAATAGGAATCGCATTTGACAACGTGTGAATTGTAGGCCATCCTGCAATTCTATCCTTTTTATATAACCTTTTATTGACGTATAGTTGTCTTATGCCCAATTATCCCCTTTTTGGACTAGCCTTTAAAGGTGTAATAGGAATGATCTTTTTCTTTCTTATCTTTCCACATCTAAAGATTTAACTATATTCTTGAATAGAATTTATTGAAGAGATGTTGGGGATTGTGCACTTTTCGCAAGATACTAGTTTTACATTGACCTTCACTAGTTGTCCAACTATGTTCTCTTTATTAAACCCTCTCTCTCCTTGAATATATATATTTAGGGTTAAGAAAACGCCCAATTATTCCGCTCACACTAGAGATTTAAAATTGACAGTCCCTGCACATGAAGTTTTTAATTATTACTCATTTATATCAGTTTCATAGTCCGGGAGATTTCGTTGATAAAAGGTGTCTCTTAAGGAACCAAGAACTCGTCGGATAATTGCGCAATTATTGATGGTCGATTGTCACCTTGCGTCATTTGGCCTATCATTTGGGGGTTGGGGTTAGTCGTCTTGAGGTTGGTAGTTAATTTGGTCTCCTAGCATGTGGATGGTAGCTTGGGTTAAAGGTCTAGATGTGTTGGTTGCGCCGTGACTACTATCATTCCTATCACCTGGTGACGACAAGATCACGGTTGAGGAGATCATTGCATGCCCTAAGGGTTAGATTCAAAGGAATACTTGGCCAAGATCTAGGCTACCCTTTGTGGGCACGGTTCATAATAGTTTTTATGGGCATTGGGTTGTAGCACCCTCATGTGCTTGGTTGCGCACCTTAGAGGTTCTAGATGCTGGCCATCAAGGGATTTGTGTCGGGTTGGGGATGTTTCCCCTTAGCTTGTAGGCATGGTCATGTTTATGTCGGGCGGGTAGTCGTTTCTCCTTGTTGTCTAACGCATGTTTCACCCAGTGGCTCTTGTGCCAATGCATGGAGTCTTAATTGTTGTTGCATGTTCTACGGGCGTGGTGCTTGCCGTTAGTTGTGTCATCTAGCTATAATCGTCGTTGTTCTCCTGTTTTTGTCGAAAAAAAATTACACTTTCTGTTTCGCTTGTAGTCGTAACGAAGGGGTCGTTACATATGGTATCAGAGTGGGTTCAACCTTGCGACTGTGGATCACCATGCTTTCCATTGTAGTAAACCATTGAGTCTTAACCTACGCTATTTAAGACTTTTTCTTGCCCTTGCGATAAGCATGGTTAGATGACATTGTAGAGATTCATGGCGAGGTATCATGGATGGAAGCGCGACGCCTCCAGAAGTTTCGTGCCCTCGGAGTTTGACCCCCAAGGGGAGGAAAAAGTCCTTGGGCTGGACTCGCTTGTAGTAAGGGATGATGGTGGTCTGACAAGGCCCTTCCAAGTAATGTCAAAGGCCTTTATTCACCATTAGTATTGAGATGAGGCCAGGGAACCTATGCCCCTGAGGGTCCACTGCACGCCCTAGATAGTACCGTTTTCTTCCACCAAGGACAAGAGAGAGTTGAGTTCTAGCATCCATGAGTGTCACGAACGGCGATGTCGTCGAGGTATGGTTGTAGAGGAAGGCGTGGTGCTTCACGCTTCGCGTTTATGACCTCCAGCATGAAGGTCCACGTGGTGGTCTTTCAACTGAAGGGGAGCGCTCTTCTATGGAAGAAGATGCTCCTACCACTTTAGAACCTGACCGTAGATGACGTGTCATGGGAACGGTTCGAGGAAGGGTTCCAAGAGCGGTATATTTCTGAGGAATTCGTTGAGCATCAGTTCAATGAGTTCGACGCCTTGTGACAAGTCAGTCACATGGTGCCCGAGTGTGAGGCCCGTTTTAGAGTGTTTATGTATGCTCCGCATATTTTCCCAAAAACTTAAGGTCAAGGAGTTCGAGTTTGGCCTTATTGTTAGAATTTGGCTTCTACTTCAGGTACCAGTATTAGTGGATCGAAGAAAGTGTGTTGGACGTGTGGAAAGCCACACTACCAGCGCGACTACCCAGTGGAGAGGACTAGAGCATCCGGATCAACCAGACCCACTACCGTGGGAGATATGGGCAAGGCCCATTGGATTCATGCAACGGTGAATAACCTCCAGGCAGAGCACCAGCCGACTATGCGTGAGACGATAGGTACTGTCGCTGACCAGACCCTTAGTATTTTGATAGATCACAGTGCTACCGAGAGTTTCATTTTTTATGCAGCGCTAAAAGGGATTAAGGTAAAGGTAGTCGAACAGGATGAGTTTAGCTTCGTAGAGATGGCATCGGGAACCAAACAAAAGGTTGGAGGAAAGGTTACGGGTTGTATCCTTAACATGGGAGAGTTTGTCACAAGGGCCAACCTGTACGTCATGATCTTAGGATCTTATGATGTCATAATTTGTATGGACTGGTTGGAATCACATGAGGCGATACTCAATTGTAAGATGAAATGAATGAGCTTGGTCGATGATGAGGGACAGAGACGTGTGATTGTAGGACAGAACTAGGGAGTTTCCCTGAGGTTCATCTCTTCCTTACAACTAAGGAAGAGCATGTGCAAGGGGTGCAAGATTTTATGCGATCTTTGCATTAAAAAAGAAGGGATTAGTGGAAGGTTTAGAACATCTTTCAGTGGTGAGAGAGTTTGCAGATGTAATTCCAGAGGAGTTACATGGGATGCCGCTAGAGAGGGAATTGGAGTTTACTATAGACCTAAAATCGGGAATAGAACCGATAGCTAGAACGCCTTATCGGATGTCAACCCCAGAGTTACAGGAGTTGAGAATGCAACTAAAGGAGTTGTTGGACCTGGGACTGATACGTCCTAGTGTGTCACCGTGGGGTGCACTTGTTATTTTCATACGAAAGAAGGATGGGTCGTGGAGGCTCTGCATTGACTACCGTCAATTGAACAAGTCCAGGATCAAGAATCAATATCCATTGCCAAGGATTGATGATCTGTTCGATCAAAAGAAGGGTGTGACGGTGTTCTCAAAGATCGATTTGCGATCAAGATATCACCAGTTACAGATTAAGGAAGATGACATCCCTAAGACTGCCTTTAAGATGAGGTTTGGAGATTACGAGTTTATTGTTTTACCGTTTGGACTAACAAACGCCCCATGGGTATTTATGATTTTGATGAATGGGGTGGTCCGCGAGTACTTGGACAAGTTCATCCAAGTATTCATTGACGATATTTTGATTTACTCTCGGACGACGAAGGAGCATGACGAGCACTTGTGCTTGGTACTACAGTGTCTGCGAGAGCACAAATTGTATGGGAAGTTATCCAAATGCTCATTTTATCAATCGAAGATCCACTACTTAGGGCACGTCATCTTCGGTGAAGGTATCGTTGTGGATCCAGCAAAGGTCGAGGCTATCATGGAATGGCCTGCGTCGACGAATGTCTCGGAAGTGCGTAGCTTCATGGATTTAGCAGGATACTATCGACAGTTCGTCGAGGGGTTTTCGAAGATAGCAAATCCGATCACAGACTTGGAGAAGAAAAAAAAGAAGTTTGTTTGGACCGAGAAATGCATGGAAGCATTTCGGAGGCTCAAGGAGTTGCTGACAACAACACCGATACTAAAGGTCCCTGACATGGACGCGGACTTCTTGGTATGCACTGATGCATCCAAGGAAGGCTTAGGTAGAGTCTTGATGTAAGACGGATGATTGATCGCTTACATTTCGAGGAAACTAAGAAGGCATGAGGAGAACTATGCGACGCACGATTTGGAGTTGTTAGCCATCGTATGCCTTGAAGGTTTGGAGACACTACCTTGTTGGACGAAAATTTGAACTAAAGACTGACCATTGTGGACTACCGCACATCTTTACACAAAGAGACCTAAATGTGTGACAACGGAGTTGGTTGGAATTTCTTAGCAAGTGCGACTTCGAGATTACTTACATAAAGGGAACAGTGAACCGAGTGGCGGATGCATGGAATCGGAGACCACGCATCTTTTCAGTGTTGCCTCTTCAGACGAATCTACGTGAAAGGATTATAACTTTACAGTGTGACGATGACTAGTACAAATAGGTCGAGGGTTTTATCAGACAAAACACAATGATGGTACCATGATTTGAAGGATTTTCGTTTGATAGCGATGGTTTATTGAGGCTTAAAAATCGGATTTGCATACCACCGAACGACGAGTTGAGGAGCTTGATCCTGAGAAAGACTCATAGAGCAGTTTACATGGCTCACCCGAGATTCATGAAGATGAGGGCAGACCTTAAACCCTTATTCTTCTGGAAGGGAGTGAAGGCAGATATAGTCAACTATGTGGCTAGATGTCTAGAATGTCAGCAGGTGAAGGCTGAACATAGACACCCAGTAGGATTACTTCAGCCACACGCTATTCCGGAATCGAAATGGGAGGTTATTTCGATGGATTTTATTATTGGATTGCCACTGAAGGCAAGGAGACATGACTCGATTTTCGTAGTATTAGTCACTCTGATGAAAAGTGCTCACTTTGTTCCTATGCGTATGACGTATTAGGCACCTGACATGGCTAGAGTTTTCATCAATGAGATTGTGAGGCTGCATGGCGTGCCTAAGAGGATTATATCTGATCGAGGATCGGTGTTTACTGGATGATTTCAGACGAGTTTCCAAGAGGCCTTGGGAACCCAACTTAACTTTAGTACTACATATCACCCGGAGACTGACGGGCAAACTGAACGAACGAACCAAACCTTGGAGGACATGTTGCACTTGTACGTGATGGACCAACAGAAGCGTTGGGAGGAATTCTTGCCACTGGTAGAATTCACTTATAACAACATTTACCAAAGCTCCATTAAGATGGTACCTTTCGAGATTCTTTACGGGTGACCGTGTCAGGCACCTTTGATTTGGGATCGAATTGCAGATAGGGTCTAGGTGGGACCGGAAACGATCTAAGAATTGGAAGATTAAATGAAAACTTTAAGACAAAGGATCAAGGAAGCACAGGATCGTCAGAAGAGTTACGATGATGCGCATCATGTCGACCGTAATTACGTTGTGGCGATCAAGTATTTTTGCGGCTGAAACTGCAAAAGAGTTTGACCAAGTTTGGAAAAAGGGGGCTAAACTATATCCTACGATATTGTGGAAGGACTGACCCATGGCCTGATGACTAGCCTTGCTAGATTCTTGAGGCGTATGCACGATGTCTTTCACGTCTCTATTTTAGACTTTATGATTAGTGATCCTACACATGTTATGACTTGAGCACCTTGCAGATGTCGGATGAGGGTGCGCTCACGGCTGAGCCGATCCACATCTAGAATCATCACATTCAATAGCTACGGTGTCGAACAGTGGATCAGGTGAAGGTCCAGTGGGACAACTATAGTCTGCACTTGGCGACCTAGGAGGACGCATTTGGCATGTGCCAACAATTTCCATTTTTGTTTGATAGATAGACTTATGATACTGTGGTACACATTATTCGACTCTTATACTGTGAAACTTCGGGACAAAGTTTAGACCAAGAGGGGGTGTATGTAACATCTCGCTCTTTCACACTAGGCAAACTTATTCTTTGAGGACACTTGCTCGCAAGTGATCCGGATTATTATGCTATTAAAACTTTTGATTTTGATTATGAGGCGTTATGGGTTGATGACATGGTTTAACTGCATTGACATAGACAAGTGATATTGACTCAGTTTTACTAAGTGTGCAAGATTTTGGACCTCGAGGATGTAGAGGCATTGATGGAACCCCTTGGACTCTGGATTGAGTCAGGGAGTGTACCATTGGGGTTTGATTGTTTTACTGTGATATTAGTGCATCTAATTAGATGATATGATATGTATATATTGTGACATGACTTGTTGATGATGCAGGCTGACAATAGCTTGCTGTCTAGACTCACATGTGGAGTAAAGGGGTCACGCACGACTACCAGAGATGTTGAGGGAGAGGTGTGGAAAGCATCCCTACCACAACCTACTAGCACTCCCATCGTGGATCGAACTATAGGTTAATGTTTACCTAGTTCGAGAGGACCCACGATGCCGTGAGGACAGACTGCGACATTCGCTCACGATGATTCTAAGGGGCGCGCAATAAGGCGGGGGCCTTATTCCTTAGAGGCCCTTAGTGTCCCACAAGTTCACCTGGCGGAGTATTGACTCTAGGGGTTATTAATGTCTACCAAGTCATTCAAGAGGCGAGTGGCACCCTTGGATCACGTAGTGTGTCCTGAAGGGCACGTCACGCAAGGGAACAGATGAGGCGAGTGGCACCCTTGGAGCACCTAGTGCATCCTGAAGAGCACTTCGCGTGGTTATTAATAAATGAATGAACCTAGACGGCCTTAGGATGAACAATGTGATAAGAATTGTTAAAAAAAAAAAAAAACATTTTCCCTAATAAAATTTCACCCATCACGAAAATTAAGGTCTAGGTCTAAATCATGCTAATGGTAAAATTTTATACTTTTTATAAAAAAAAAAATGTTTGAATAAAATTTAAAAGGGAATTAATTGTTTTATTATTTTTGATAATTTAAAATATATTAATTAAATGAGAAAAGGAAAAAAGGGTTAATTTCCACACGTGCCTTTTGAGTTCTAATTAAAAAGGGGAAAGAGGGAAATTCTAAAATATTAGGAAACTAGGAAAAGAGGTAAACCTGAAAAGGGAAAAAGGGAACATAAGGGAAAAAGAGAAAAGTCAAACTTAGTAAAGTATCTACTATTTAAGATCTTTCTAATTTAAACTAAACTAGCAATTTAATATTGGGGAATGTCATTAAAACCTGTAAGACAATTTGGGGACACCTAGGAGTGATTCTAGGAGTAACTCTAGGTGGGTGAGGGAAACAAAAATAATTAATTAATTAAAGAAAATAATTTATGGAGGAATGAAGGGGATGGGTGACACTTGTACGGGGAGGAATTTTTAGGAATTAAATTTTAAAAACTTAATTAAACGAGATTTTAGGAAAGTAAGGAACCACAAAACTCTATATAATGAAGGGAGGAGATGGAGGTTGGATCTCTTCTGTTTGCGTAATGTTACGCTGCAGAAATATATACTTGACTGACTTAATTTGTGGGAGTTGGGATACCCAGCTCGGTGAGGAGTGGTAGCTCGGCCTTGCGAGGTGAGCTGGGAGCTAGTCGAAATCTCTGGATAGTGAGTGTGTGGCCCCTTTGCGGCTTGAGGGGGCTAAGGGGGTAGAAGAGTACCCCTAGCATTGGTTGGGAGGTACCGGTGAAGTCTCATCGATCGGCACGTGGGAGTTGAAGGGAGCACATGGGATGTCCACTCCAAACAGGCAACGGTATCCTTTCTTCGTTTTGTATGGTAATTTGTTTTAGAACTTATGCTTGAATCTGCATTTTTACTTGGGTAAGTGAACTGATTGTCTAGATGGTTTTATGAAATTTCCTTAGCCTAGCTTGATGATAGATTGACTCCCATGACTTCATTTCCCCACACGTCTTGGCCACCTTGTTGTGTTGATTTTGACCTTCATAGTTGTTTAGCCTTCGTCCCTAGCTCACCAGTCCTCACCTGAGCAGTCGGCCAAGAGCCTGATCTATGGTCGTCGCCTTAGCATTAAAAGACCTATGGATCTCAATGCCCTACTTTTCTGAGAAAGGATGATGAGCGAAGGACACACTTGTCAGCCATCTACCTTTGATGTTTGTCCTTGTCTGAGGGTTCGCCTCGCTTCCTAAAGCATTTGTTCAACCCAATAAATTTGATTGTTGGCGAAGTTTTTCTTTAAACTTAGCATGTTTATATCTCGTCCTTATCTCATTTTTACCCCATTTTTATATCTTGATGGATCAATTTTACCCTGCGTTTTGTTCTTGGATAAATTGTAACTCTGTGATTGTAATCTGGGAGATTGAAACCTTGTAACTGTGTGACACCATACCACTACGAATTTTCACCATGATTTTGTTGTGACACCTTTGCCTCTACGATCGTAACCATGTCTTGTTGTGACACCTTTACCTTCTGCAGTTTTTACACCTGGCCAACGATTTTTGATTGCATCTTAACCTATTTTGGGGCGGATTTTGGGTCTGCGACTCCATCCACCTAGTCAGGGATTTCCATTGCACTTAAAACTATTTATGAAGCTGAATTTGGCCTTGCGGTTATTTTCATCTATGACTTTTTTCCCTTCCTTAAAATCGTGACTCGTTGCTCCTAGAATTTCATGAACGCCCTGACTGTTGTTTGGCTGAATCGCTGGTATTTTTCCTTCCCGCTTGTTGATCAAGAGACTATACCCCCTTCCTGTGAATTGAACTTCAGCGTATTCCTGAATCGCCTATGTTGGTGGGGAACATTGATGGATAATTTCGAAGGGGTTCATTCCAATGCAAAAGGGTAGGACGCACCTTTTTCATTCCTTATATTCTTAACCTGCAATTCACTTTTTTGTTAGCCAATTTACCTTCCGCTTTTAACACAATCAACCACGAATTCCCTCTATGATGCTTGGCTTGATGGCGAATCGTATGCTACAATTTCGTTACGGTTCCTTTGACTGCAATGACGACCATGCTATTTTCTTAAACTTTAATTTTATAAGGTGCATTGGTTGAGGTAAAACTGTATTATAGAAAAAGAGGTCCTGTGCAGGCAGTCTTCTAGAAAAGAGAGACGCTACAGGCATCCATGATCATATATTTGTAACCAGTCATTGATTATATTAGTAGATTCAGAGTGAAATCGATTCGAAAATTCGTAGTTTGCATTTGTTGAATTCAAAATTTTACTTTTGAGTTGAGTGCAGTTTCAAATGTGGTATTTAAATACTGGACTATGATTTCCATTAATCAACTGAGCCCGTCTGGTCTTAAAACTCAGCCGACGGTCGCAGATTTTACCTAGCGATTGAGGTTAAAACTAAGCGTGTGGTCAGCCTTAAAACTCAGCGAATTGACGGCTACGCTGATAGTGTATTTAGATGTGCGATTTGAATGCACTATAGGACTGGGTATGGGCAACGCGTTTTGACCAATGGTGGTGTCCTACAGTAGAATTATTATTTATTACCATAATTTGAGTGACAACGAATTTAACCCTTAAGGGCATGAATGTTGGTGTAATTACAATGGGTCATGATTTCATGGATTCACGTTTTTGTGTAGACAACGAACTGACATAGTGCTAGAGATTGACTTAGGTTTAGCAACAGGAATAGCATTTGAACGTGTGAATTGTAGGTCATCCTGCAATTCTAGCCTTTTTATATAACCTTTTATTGATGTATAGTTGTCTTATGCCCAATTATCCCCTTTTTGGACCAGCCTTTAAAGGTGTAATAGGGATGATCATTTTCTTTCTTATCTTTCCACATCTAAAGATTTAACTATATTCTTGACCAGAATTTCTTGAAGAGATGTTGGGGATTGTGCACTTTTCGCGAGATACTAGTTTTACATTGACCTTCACTAGTTGTCCAACTATGTTCTCTTTATTAAACCCTCTCTCTCCTTGAATATATATATTTAGGGTTAAACAAACGCCCAATTATTGTGCTCACGCTAGAGATTTAAAATTGATAGTCCCTGCGCACGAAGTTTTTAATTATTACTCATTTATATCAGTTTCATAGTCCAGGAGATTTCATTGATAAAAGGTGTCTCTTAAGGAACTAAGAACTCATCGGATAGTTGCACAATTATTGATGGTCGATTGTCACCTTGCATCAGTTGGCCTATCATTTGGGGGTTGGGGTTAGTCGTCTTGAGGTTGGCAGTTAATTCGGTCTCCTAGCGCATGGATGGTAGCTTGGGTTAAAGGTCTAGATGTGTTGGTTGCGTCGTGACTACTGCCATGCCTATCACCTAGTGACGAAAAGATCCTAGTTGAGGGGATCATTGCATGCCCTAAAGGTTAGAGTCGAAGGAATACTTGGCCGAGATCTGGGCTACCCTTTGTGGGCGCGGTTCGCGATAGTTTTTATGGGCATTGTGTTGTAGCACCCTCATGCATTTGGTTGCACACCTTAGAGGTTCTAGATGCTAGCCATCGAGGGATTTGTGTCAGGTTGGGGATGTTTCCCCTTAGCTTGTAGGCGTGGTCATGTTTGTGTCAGGTGGGTAGTCGTTTCTCCTTGTTGTCTAATGCATGTTTCACCCTGTGGCTCTTGTGCCAGTGCGTGGAGTCTTAATTGTTGTTTCCTGTTCTACGGGCGTGGTGCTCGCCGTCAGTTGTGTCGTCTAGCTGTAATCGTTGTTGTTCTCCTGTTTTTGTCAAAAACAAATTGCACTTTATGTTTCAGTTGTAGTCATAACAAAGGGGTCGTTACAGTCTAGGGCCAAACATCGAGTACATGAAGTAAATAGTCAACACTACTTGAGATATGAAACATGCTAGGATGCCACCATATGAGCAACTTATTGCTCTCAAGATACAAGTATTGAGGGATAGAGGAAAGTTATCGTGAGCCAATGATAAGGGACTTACAATCACGAAATTTAAAGGAAGGGTCACGTTAACTTCCAATTTTTTATCATAAAAGGTTTGGTGAAATAACCCTTGAAGGAAATAATATCGATTAAAGATTAGTAAACCACTACTAAACTTGAGATTAACATATTTGGTTGTACTTCTATCCTGATACCATAAATACATTACCAAATTTCATAGATGAGAAAAAGATACTTTAGAGATTATTTGAAAATGCTAACTCAAAAGGTTATTGAAGTGTTATTGTACTGCCTCTGACAGTATATAGCGATGAGTTTTTTTTTACTGCTATATTAATTCGGTTTTCCTTCAAAAATTTTGTAAAGAACCTAATGTGTAATATAAGAAACTTAAAATTTTATTTTTTAATATGTAAAAAAACTTATTTTTCTTACATTTCATTGGATGATAGCTTTATAGTATTATTAGAGACTGCACTTATTTCGAGGTTTCAAAGTACGCAGGCGGTGGGGTGTTTTTGTGTAGAAACGCGGTTGTGTGGCGTTCAAAGGTGTACGAAACAACATGTTGACTAAGGCTGCTCATACTACCTCCGGCACAAATTCTTAGGAGGAAGTATGAGAAACCTTGCTGCCCTTGTTAAATATAACATATTATCATCTTATTAAGTTGAGGTATAAAAGTGAATCGAGAGGTTAAAAGGGAAGTGTTAAGCATATTAATTGAAGGAAAGTGATATATATATATAT
>JASDQU010241069.1:51361-64814 GCA_032191745.1 Picea mariana | reverse complement strand
TTTATAAAGGCGGTGTTGTGGTCGCAACAACCACTCTTTACTTTCACTTTTGCAAGCAAAAGGAAGGGGGGGCCTACTAAAATTTGAACTCTAATGCTTAATCCCCTACTGCTTGAGCCTAATGTTAAATCTTTACCCTCCTTGAGAGAGTTGGGCGTTTGATATTCATTGATGATTTTCTTGATGGAGGTTTGTTAATCCTTTTGATTTTATTCTTTCAATGTCTTCATGATGCTTCTTGACTTATGATGTTTCGTTGACATTTGTATGATGAAATTGACATGTTATCTTCGGGACCTTTTGCAGATTCTAAAGTGCTTGATGATCCTATTTGGTTACAGAGTTTGATGTTCTATCGTATGACTTGATTGAGTTTGTTTTTGAGGACTTTCTAAATGGATAACTTAAATAAATAACACATATGCATTTGGTATCATATTGCTTTCATGTTGTGCCTAATGTCTTCATCTTTATGTTCCCGTATGTTGATCATATGCTTTAGTTTCAAACTCTTGAATAGAATCACAAGATCACTAATCATTTCTATCATTTTGAAACCTGGTACATGCAACTTTCATGACACTTATCTACAACATTTGAGATCATAAATGATTATCTTTGAACAAACCCAACACTTATTCATAAATTTGTTGAAGGAAACAAATGCAATTTTTATGATATAATGGCAAGTGTCTTCTTCCTCACATAAATGATCTCATTTTTTTATGGGTGCAAGAGCAAGTTCGTAGAGTTAATTCCTTTACATGACTGCTTAAGCGTTGAAATTCTTGTGAGGAATCCTTAGATCGTATTCCTCTTGTCTAGACTTCTCTTTATGTGAATCATGTATATCATTTAAAACCAATAGTCAGTAGTCAGAGTTAAACC
Organism: Picea mariana; assembly: GCA_032191745.1. Lineage (NCBI taxonomy): Eukaryota > Viridiplantae > Streptophyta > Pinopsida > Pinales > Pinaceae > Picea > Picea mariana. Next base: position 63,926 of record JASDQU010241069.1, on the reverse strand, counting down.
TTGTCTTGCCCAAACCTCGATCATATTTTTTTCTATCACCATTTCATTGACGAAGTCATAAACTTGATCCTTATCAGGAACATTGATCCTTACTAGGATCTCCCTCATCTGAGGTAGAATCACATTTTATTACAATTGTCTGGAGGTTCGAAGTTTGCAATGCTATTAGATTCACCTTTCTCGTAGTCCTATCCCATGAACTCATCGAATTTACTTTTATCGGGAATCCCCATTCGAAGTGTTGAGTGTGCATTTCCTTAAGACTGGTCCAAAGCTTGAAGGTTGAAAGCCTCTTGGTCTCCCCTCATTGTGTTTGTCTCATTTGGCTAGCCAAGTGAAGTCCCTTGTGATATTATTGAGGTATGAAATTTGTTAGCATCTTCGGATTGATCTCTATCGGGTTCTTCTTTTGGTCTCCCCTCTCTTTGAAAACCCAAGTACGAGGGCCTATCGAGCTTCTCGAATGTGGAACATTGTCGTATTGTCAACCAATGCTTTCTTTCCACTTGTCATAACCAGTTTCATGCATTGTGGCCTAACGTGGGAACCTATTCCCTCATCTGATTGTATTCCTTGTCCTTGCAATCTTATTAGGTCTACCCTTTGAGATATTCAGCTTCACTAGATTGACATGCCTCGTGTGCATGGATAGCGTTGAACTCCTTTTTATCATATGAGTCATTCTTTGAGACATTACTATGTTGGATTTTTACCCATAGTCACTTACCATTTGTTATATTTGAATTTGAGCAGTCATGATTTCTATGTGACATACCTACTCGACTTGACACCCAGTTACTTAGAATCTACCTAATACGCCATGCTTATGTTTTTGGTCTCTAGGTGTGAAACCTTGATTGGTGCGCAACCTTGACCATTGTGGAACCTTGAGTCATGTGGAACTTAGCCTCATTTTTCCAATGATTGAACAATATGAATTATAAGTAAAAGGAACAATGCAGTGCTTAGAGTCATGGTCTTGGTATCGTATATCTGGTTGTACAGATTGTCATAACTGCAAGCATCACCTGAAACAAAGCAACCAACAAATCAAAATCACATCAGAAATGGGAAAACAAACAAAAGCAGTTCTTGGGACCCATTATTGTGAAATGGAGCCACACTTACCCATTGTACTAGTCTCACCATTACCACCAAAGAACGTAGAATTAGCATTGATTCATCTGAAACCGTGCGCAGCTTGGAGCAATGAAAGGAGCCCCAACGAAACAAGCAATAAAAATGACATTTACTAGATGCACATCACATGGTCAATACAGTCTACAGAATGATCTCACACATTAGAGCATGGACGAGAGAGGTTTGAAATATCACTAGAGAAAACAATAGAAACTGCAACAAAGCTCAACTCTTACTGATAATGAAGAACCAAGAATGGATGTGAAAAACAGAGAAAGGGAGGTTACTTATATAGAGATGTTGTGGGCCGCAGCCAGAAGCAATACAGGGAAGAAGGAGTCGTCTTCAAGAGTTTGTGCTTCTTCGGGATTGCGTTTACTGGAGTCATTTTGGAGAATATGTGCATATTAAGTGTCGTGTTCACTCGAGTGTCTAGTGTCATATCTAATATTTATTTTGTTCATTGAGTATAGTACCAATCAAGTCATTACTGCTATCACTTACTGGACGTCTAAAGGAGAAGGAATAAATGTAGACTACTGTTAATTTAATAATAAACACCCAAATATCCCCTCCTTTACTTACTGTAATCTAATAAAATCAAAATTTATTGTTATTAATCTCACCTACAACCATATACTTTTGTTTGATCAACCATCTGTCATTTCTACTTTACACCATAAATTGCATAAATTGTAGTTGGATCAACAAAAGAAAAAGTAACACTTTTGACAGTTACAATTTCACCAGAAGGCCACCTAGAATCTTAGCCTTTGATATGATTCCATTTTGGATTTGATGACAGTATCAATCCAGCAAGTTAAGATTGCAACTACTCATCTCTCGGTTTATAGAACCATTTTGATAACTAGACAAATATTGAGATTGTTACCTGGTTATGCTATTCTGAAATATGGCCCTGCTATTGATTTTATGTTAGTTTAGTTTTATTAAAAATGAATTTTCAATTATATTTTTATTATTGTAAAATTGCTTCAATTATTTACTTAGTCTTGGGATAATTTTAAGGATAGAAATTTATTTTAAAATGTATAAATATAAGCTAATTTTGTGAGTCTTTAATATACAAAATATAAAATATTTGAGCATAGCTTTATAAAAATATTCAAATAATTTAGAATTATTTACTCATAATTAGATAAACAACTAACACTTTAGAAATATGTATAACTACTACTGTGCTATTATAGTTTAAATTATTATATTATAAATTATTCATAATTCCATAAATATGATTAGAATATATAAATAAAAATATATTATTATAATTTAAATTGTTGTATAATAAATTATTCATACTTTAAGATATTTATTATAATAAACTATTGTTAGAGTATATAAATTAAGATATTTATGAAAGTATTTAAGAAAGACTCATCTTAAAAAGAAATCAATAATAAAAATATACTATAACAATCATAATTCACAAAAATGTAGATTAATTTATAAAGGTGTATTATAATGAATATATTTTTTACATTTTCATTATAATTATAATAATATATTTTTTACATTTTTCATTATAATTATATAAAATTAATGAAGAATGAATATATTTTTTTATATAAAATTTAAATATAATTAATTATATAAAATTAATGAAGAATAAATATATTTTTTTATATAAAATTTAAATATAATGAATATATTCTTATGTTTTATATTATAATTATATAAAAATTAAAAAATTAAAAATTATAATTTACATATAAACTAAATCAAACAAGGCTACTAGGTAGCATATATCTGTCGAATATAATAATGAAAGTTTAAGGAGATAGGGAGAGAAGGAGTAGACATGAAATGACTAGATGGAAAAAATATTTATTATAATAACATTGGGGGAAGTGAAGGCAACAATAAGACTTCAAAGTTTTTGGCCAATAAGATATCAAATAAATGAGATTTAAAATTTAAAATTAATCATTATTTTTTAAAAATTTAGATAAAGGGGTGTTTATTTTATGGTCAACCATGAACTAATAGAAAGTCAAACCTAACTCAACACTATATACCATGCCTATCGGCAGGTATAATAATAAGATTGGTGAGTTAGTTTATGTTTTTCATTATATTTATATAAAAGTAAAAATTATAATTTATATATGAACTAAATCAAATTTTGTGAGTTAGTGAGAATGATTGAAAAATATGGATTATAAGTAAAAAGAACAATGTAGTGCTTACAGCCACAGTCTTGGTATCATAGATCTGGTTGTACAAATTGTCGTAACCGCAAGCATCACCAACAAATCAAAATCACATCGGAATTGGGAAATCAAACAAAAGCAATTCTTGGGACCCATTATTGTGAAATGGAGCCACACTTACCCATTGTACTGGTCTCGCCATTACCACCAAAGAATGTAGCATTATCATTGATCCATTTGGAACCGTGCACAGCTTGGAGCATTGAAAGGAGCCCCAACAAAACAAGCAATAAAAACGTCATTTTCTGGATGCACATCACGTGGTCAGTATAGTCTACAGAATGATATCACACATTAGAGCAGGGACGAGAGAGGTTTGAAATCTCACCAGAGAAAGCAATAGAAAATGCAACAGAGCTCAACTCTTACTGATAATGAAGAACCAGAAATGGATGTGAAAAATAAAGAAAGGGAGGTTACTTATATACAGATGTTGTGGGCTGCAACCAAAAGCAATACAGGGAAGAAGGAGTCGTCTTCGGGAGTCTGTGCTTCTTCGGGATTGTGTTTACTAGAGTCATTTTGGAAAATATGTGCATATTAAGTGTCGTGTTCACTTGAGTGTCCAGTGTCATATCTAATATTTATTTTGTTCATTGAGTACAATACCAATCAAGTCATTACTACTATCACTTCCTGGACTTCTAATGGAGAAGGAATAAATGTAGGCTACTATTAATTTAATAATCAACTCCCAAATATCCCCTCCTTTACTTACTATAATCTAATAAAATCAAAATTCATTGTTAGTAATCTCAGCTACAACCATATACTTTTGTTTGATCAGTCATCTGTCATTCTACTTTACACCATAAATTGCATAAATTGTAGTTGGATCAACAGAAGAACAACACTTTTGAAAGTTACAGTTTCACCTGAAGGCCACCTAGAATCTTAGCCTCTGATCTGATTCCATTTTGTATTTGATGACAGTATCAATCTAGCAAGTTAAGACTGCAATTCCTCATCTCTCAGTTTATAGAACCATTTTGATAACTAAACAAATATTGAGATTGTTGCTTGGTTACGTTATTCTGAAATATATGATCCTGGTATTGATTTTATGTTAGTTTAATGTTATTGAAAATAAATTTTCAATTATATTTTTATTATTGTAAAATTGCTTTAATTATTTATTTAGTCTTGGATTGGGATAATTTTAAGGATGGAAATTTATTTTAAAATGTATAAATATAAGTTAATTTTTTTAGTCTTTAATATACAAAATAAAAAATATTTGGACATAGCTTTATAAAAATATTCAAATGACTTAAAGTTATTTATTCAATAAACAACTAACACTTTAGAAATATGTATAACTACCACTATATTATTATATAGTTTAAATTATTATATTATAAATTATTCATAATTCCATAAATATAATTAGAGTATATAAATTAACATATATTATTATAGTTTAAATTATTATACAAAAATTTATGCATACTTTCGTTAGAATATATAAATTAAGATATTTATTAGTGTTAGAGTATAATTACATAAAAGTTAAAAATAATGAATATATTCTTATGCTTTTTATTAAATATGATTAGAGTATATAAATTAACATATATTATTATAGTTTAAATTAATATACAAAAATTTATGCATACTTCCGTTAGAATATATAAATTAAGATATTTATTAGTGTTAGAGTATAATTACATAAAAGTTAAAAATAATGAATATATTCTTATGTTTTTATTATAATTATATAAAAGTAAAAAAATTAAAAAATATAATTTACATATAAACTAAATCAAATAAGATTGGTGAGTTAGTTTATGTTTTTCATTATATTTATATAAAAGTAAAATTATAATTTATATATAATTTATATATGAACTAAATCAAATGTTGTGAGTTAGTGAGAATGATTGAACAATATGAATTATAAGTAAAAGGAACAATGCAATGTTTAGAGCCGCGGTCTTGGTACCGTAGATTTGGCTGTACAGATTGTCGTAACCGCAAGCATCACCTGAAACAAAGTAACCAACGAATCAAAATCACATTGAAACTGGGAAAACAAACAAAAGCAGTTTTTGGGACCCATTATTGTGAAATGGAGCCACACTTACCCATTATACTGGTCTCTCCATTACCACCAGAGAATGTAGCATTATCATTGATCCATTTGGAACCATGCGTAGCTTGGAGCATTGAAAGGAGACCCAACGAAACAAGCAATAAAAACATTATTTCTTGGATGCACATCACATGGTCAGTATATTCTACAGAACGATCTCACACATTAGAGCAGAGACAAGAGAGGTTTGAAATCTCACCAGAGAAAGCAATAGAAACTGCAATAGAGCTCAACTCTTACTGATAATGAAGAACCAGGAATGGATGTGAAAAACAAAGAAATGGAGGTTATTAGTATAGAGATGTTGTGGGCCGCATCTAGAAGAAATACATGGAAGAAGGAGTCGCCTTCGGGAAGTAATTTTTAAACTTGTGAAGTAAAGCAATGCATATAGATTCTTAAGCAAAACACAATTTAATCAATGGCTCATACACATAGTACACAGAGATTTATACCGGAAACCCTCAACTGGGGAAAACCTCTCTTATATTCATTATCTCGAATTTCACCATTCACTATACAATATATACAATGTTTTTAGGTATTCCGTAGATACCAAAACCCTAATCCCTTAATCCGAGATTAATTTAGAAAACCGTTAAAAATAGCAAAAACTGCCCCAAAAAAAAAAATTTGGGGCGCTGCCCCAAACTTTGCGCATAACCAGGGGGGCATACCTGGCCCCCCTGGGACCCCTCTAGGAAGCGCCTGACGCACACGACGCTAAGATCACTACTAGAGGGATCGTCAGACACAGTTGTCAAATCTGACGCGCCCACACACACATGCAAAGAATATAACACATACCCAACACAGGAGTCTGTGCTTCTTCAAATGGCTTAGACTTATTTACTCATAACTAGATAAACAACTAACACTTTAGAAATATGTATAACTACCACTATGTTATTATAGTTTAAATTATTATATTATAAATTATTCATAGTTCCATAAATATGGTTAGAATATATAAATTAAAATATATTATTATAGCTTAAATTATTATATAATAAATTATTCATACTTCCATAACTATAACTATTGTTAGAGTATATAAATTAAGATATTTATTAAAGTTAGAGTATAATTATATAAAAGTTAAAAATAATGAATATATTCTTATGTTTTTTATTATAATTATATAAAAGTAAAAATAATAATAATAATAATAATTTATATATAATTTATATATGAACTAAATCAAATTTTGTGAGTGAGTGAGAATGATTGAACAATATGAATTATAAGTAAAAGGAACAATGCAAAGTGCTTAGAGTGCTTAGAGTCGTCGTCTTGGTACCATAGATTGTACAGATTGTCGTAACCGCAAGTATCACCTGAAACAAAGCAACCAACGAATCAAAACCACATCGAAACTAGGAAAACAAACAAAAATAGTTCTTGGGACCCATTATTGTGAAATGGAGCCACACTTACCCATTGTACTGGTCTCGCCATTACCACCAGAGAACGTAGCATTACATTCATCCATCCAAAACCGTGCGCAGCTTGGAGCATTGAAAGGAGCCCCAGAGAAAGCAATAGAAACTGCAACAAAGCTCAATTCTTACCGATAATGAAGAACCATGAATGGATGTGAAAAACAAAGAAAGAGAGGTTACTTATATAGAGATGTTGTGGGCCGCAACCAGAAGCAATACAGGGAAGAAGGAGTCGTTTTTAGAAATCTATGCTTCTTCAAATAGCAACACTTTAAAAATATGTCTAACTGTTATTATAGTTTAAATTATTATATTATAAATTATTCATAATTCCATAAATATAATTAGAGTATATAAATTAAAATATATTATTATAGTTTAAATTATTATATAATAAATTATTCATACTTTCGTAGCTATTGTTAGAATATATAAATTAAGATATTTATTAGTGTTAGAGTATAATTATATAAAAATTTAAAATAATGAATATATTCTTATATTTTTTATTATAATTATAATTATATAAAAGTAAAAAGTTAAAAATTATAATTTACATATAAACTAAATCAAAAAAGATTGATGAGTTGGTTTATGTTTTTCATTATATGAACTAAATCAAATTTTGTGAGTTAGTGAGAATGATTGTATGAGCTACGATCTTGGTACCATAGATCTGGCGGTTGTATAGATTGTCTTAACAAAGCAATTAACAAATCAAAATCACATCAAAGCAACCAACGAATCAAAATCACATGGAATCTTGGAAAACAAACAAAAGCAGTTTTGGGGATCACACTCGTGAAATGGAGTCACATTTACCCATTATATTGGTCTAGCCGTTTTATTTATTTATTTATTTTTATTTTTATTTTCATTTTTAATTTTCTCATGATTTTGAAAAATTTACATGGTTTTGAATACCTATGATTTTAATTTTCCATGGTTTTTCTAAAACTTACCTTTGGTATTTATTTTACATGGAAAAATCAATTTTAACTCAAAAAAATCATTTTAAATGTGTAAAATTAGTTTTACATAGGTAAAATTATTTTTACTTGTGGAAACTTCAATACATGATATTTTATGTATTTAACTTTAATAAATCATTTTACATAGTTAAAATTAGTTTTACATGAGTAAAATTAGTTTTACTTGTGAAAACTTTTCTTTTACACTCTGCATTTTTTCTTAATCCCAAATTTTCTTTTACATGAAAAACCTACTTTTGGTATTTATTTTACATGGAAAAAACAATTTTAACTTAAAAAAATCATTTTAAATGTGTAAAATTAGTTTTACATAGGTAAAATTATTTTTACTTGTGAAAACTTCAATACATGATATTTTATGTATTTAGCTTTAATAAATCATTTTACATGGTTAAAATTAGTTTTACTTGTGAAAACTTTTCTTTTACACTGTGCTTTTTTTCTTAATCCCAAATTTGTAATTTTTCTTTTACAATGTGCATTTTTCTTAATCCCAAATTTGTATTTATACCATTTTGTTTTCTTGATCCCAAATTTGTAACTTTTCTTTTACAGTGTGCATTTTTTCAATTATTTTTACTTGTGAAAACTTCAATACATGATATTTTATGTATTTAGCTTTAATAAATCATTTTACATGGTTAAAATTAGTTTTACTAGTGAAAACTTTTCTTTTACACTATGCTTTTTTTCTTAATCCCAAATTTGTAATTTTTCTTTTACAATGTGCATTTTTCTTAATCCCAAATTTGTATTTATACCATTTTGTTTTCTTGATCCCAAATTTGTAACTTTTCTTTTACAGTGTGCATTTTTTCTTTTCTTAATCCCAAATTTGTAATTTTTCTTTTACAATGTGCATTTTTCTTAATCCCAAATTTGTATTTATACCATTTTGTTTTCTTGATCCCAAATTTGTAACTTTTCTTTTACAGTGTGCATTTTTTCTTAATCCCAAATTTGTAACTTTTATTTTACAGTGTGCATTTTTCTTAATCCCAAATTTGTATTTATACCATTTTGTTTTCTTAATCCCAAATTTGATCACCATAGGACTTGATATTTTTTACCTAATATCTTTTTGACCTAATATCACCAAGGAATACATGTTTTTGGAAATTATTTACTCAAACATGTCATTAGGTTTTACCTTATACATTATGAAGCCCAATCACCATCAGATTCCGACCTCATACATTAGGTTCAAACATATGTTTTACTAGAACTTACGTTCAGACATTCACGAGTTCGACTTTGGATTATATTAATTTTGCATTTTTCTTAATCCCAAATTTGTATTTATACCATTTTGTTTTCTTAATCCCAAATTTGATCACCATAGGACTTGATATTTTTTACCTAATATCTTTTTGACCTAATATCACCAAGGAATACATGTTTTTGGAAATTATTTACTCAAACATGTCATTAGGTTTTACCTTATACATTATGAAGCCCAATCACCATCAGATTCCGACCTCATACATTAGGTTCAAACATATGTTTTACTAGAACTTAAGTTCAGACATTCACGAGTTCGACTTTGGATTATATTAGTTTTTTTTTTATAAAGCTTACTTTTGATCCATTTTCATCGAATTCATCGGGAAATCTAATGAATTTACGTGTACATATTTGATTATTTTAATATATTTTGGGATAAGACTTTTAAGTTTAATTTTTCTTTAAACTATTTCTTTTTCATATTAGGTCTTATGCCGGGGATAAGAAAATATAAACCATTCATACTTGAATTACCTAATGCATGTGGTATAATGTCTTAAGGTTGAAGATCGAAGGTTTAGATTCCCCAAGGACATATCAAGGGTTGTTGAGTATCGAATGTAAATGATTATATTTGGAGTTATAAGAGTCGGAATTAAGCTCAAGATGTTTCGTTGGAAAGGTATCGAGCACGAGAATGCATTGGAAGAGGACTTCCATCTAAATCAGTGATGGAAATTCCCCAAAAATGCAAAGAATGGAAGTTCACGAATTTAATGGGAAACAAACTGTGCAATGTTCAGACAGACATATCTTGAGCACTCGAAGACGAAATCAGTCCCAATATAGCTTGTCAGAAAGATAGAAAAGAGAAGAACAAGATGGTATAGCTAGTATTAGAAAATTCAGAGTGAAAATTCCTAAAAAATGCAGAGAACAGAAGAGGCCCGAATTTAATTAAAAAATGGGTTGTGAAATGTTCAAGCGGTCATATCTTGAGCTACATGAGTAGAAATCAGAGGTGCAAGGGAACATTAGAAAGATGAAGTCAAGAAGAAAAAAATGGAATGATCTTATTCACCATATTGACACTAGAAACACCTAGAATAACTCGAAGAATGGAAGAGGATACCAACGAGCAAAGTTAATGATATTTTTAAAAAATACCACTCATGAACAACATATAAAATGAGAATAACTACTCTAGAGTCTCTTCAACTTCTGTTTATAATGCTCACATATTCATTTACGAAAAATGTAAAAGAAAATCGAAGTGCATAGTGACAAAACAAATGGAAACAAAATGAAAAGTCACAAGAAATGATGAGTCTCTCTTATCTTATAAAAGAGAACCCATTGAATGTAATAAGGGGACCTTTACCCGTTGTATAGACTTGTAATACTATTATTTAGGGATATATGAAGAGCAAAAGGTGTTTCGAGATCATGGTTGTTTTCAAATGTGCATGGGATTACTCTACATATGTGTTTGCCATTTAAGTTTTTTGTATACTCGTCATATGGATTATTTATATGCTTAGTGTTTGGAATGATTATGCTTCTATGATTTCTAATGAATACAATTATGAAGTTATAAATCTTGTCTACAACTATTTGAGATCAATGTTATAATTTCATAGTTTTAATACATTGTCAATGGACATGAACTATTTATGTTATCAATGATGTTATTTCAAACTATGTTCATTTAATTAGTCGTTCTCCTACATGATAGGTTAGAAGTAGTTATATTAGATTAGTTTGATTTTGTTTTAGATTAGATTTAGAATTAATTAGAGTTCTTTAGGGGATAATTCGTTGTCTTTCCCATTTTTCTTCTTTTAATTCTTAGTGGCAACCAGGCCCACATATTGGTTGGAAAAGCTATCCCAAATGAGATCAGGTATGATTGGGACCTGTGATCAGGTGTTCTCCCTTACTTAGTTGACAAGCCATTTGGACCCGTCAACAAGCGAGTTTATAGAAAAATATAAATTTCAAGTTATAAAAGAGAACCATATTATGTATGGTACCAAAGGAAAGAATGGTTATTTAATAAAGGGTGTTTAGAAATTCATAAAGTTATTTGTAACTTATAAAAAGAAGGTATTTTAAAAAGTGAAAAAATGAATATTAATATAAAAAATATATAAATGACTAAACTGCATTTTGATAAAAAGAAAGAAATTAATATCATTATCATTTGTACCCATCAAGAAAAAGAAGAGGGAAAAAAAAAATTTCAAGTTATAAAAGAGAATTATGGTACAAAACTAAAGAATGGTTATTGGTCCTAGGGGACTAATAGTAATGAGTTTGCCTTTAACTCTATATTAATTTTATTTTGACTTTTATATTAATAGACAAAATATAATGTTTAACATTAATTAAATATATATATATATATAAACTTGTTTTGTGAAATTTTATTGTTCAATGTATTGAAAGTGTTATTATATACTTCATTTCATTCACTGTTTTCAATTAATTGTTAATTATACAATTAATGTAATTTGAGTATTCTGGCAAAAGGACAATCTTCCATACCTTAGTCTTGTACAATTGTCATTGTATCATTTTCTTTCAAATATTTGGAGAATTTGAAATTCTTACTGCGGCATATTTTTCATGATTTTGTTTTATGTGTCTGCGTCTTTTTCACGGTCTCGCCTTGCCTACGTTTATGTCACCAGAAAGTAAGCTCACGCAGTGGAAAACAGGAGAGGAGTACTGTGGCCTGACTGTTGTCGTCCAATCAAAGGTATTGCAATTAAATTTTTGGTAGCCCGTCGTTATTGATGGCTATGGAAGCATCACTTGGTTTGTATAAATTAAATGGATTATATGTATTTCCAGAATGATATTCTACATGGAAGTTTTAAATATAGAAGTGAAATTGATAAATTAATTGGTTTCTTTTTATTAAGAATTTAAAGAATTTAATTTAAGGAATTTAATTTAATTTTTATCATTTAGATTTTTTACTATTTTTTATTATTATTATTAAAAATAAACTATGATATTTGTGTGAAAGGAATTAGAATAGAAAATGAATATATACATAATTTAATTTATATATATATATATATATATATATATATATATATATATATATATAATTTCTGTAATATTTTTGGACTAACAATATGTTAATATAATTATTTATAATTATAAGATGCAATTATTTGAAGAAATGACTATTTTTATTTATTTATTTTGAAAATGAACAAGAAATAAAAATTGTAATAACATATGCTATTTCACTTTTATTTATAATGATTTAAATAAAAATTGTAATAACATATGCTATTTCACTTTTATTTATAATGATTTAAATTATTGACTTAGTAATTGTTATTTGTATTTTATGTAATAAATTATATATATATATATATATATATATATATATATATATATATATATATATATATATATATATATATA
>JASDQU010241069.1:36903-51161 GCA_032191745.1 Picea mariana | reverse complement strand
TTTTAATGAGAATATATATATAATTCTGTGGTGTAAGTTTAATTTAGAAGGATTTGTGTTCTGATTATATTATGGATATATAAATAAACCAATTTTTATTTTTATTTTGTGTTTTTATAACTTGCAATGTAAATTGACAGAATTTAATTGTTATCAAAACATTTAACATCATATTATGTAATTGTAAATAAATAAAATTATTGAATCTCTTGGTGACATCATAATTTTGATATGATAAATTGATGAGAAATGGTGAGTCTTTTATACAAGTTGCCAATTGCTAAATCTAAATTCAATTAATACCATTTGAGAATTAAAATTACAAAAAATATTTGTGTGTACAACTTTAAGTGAAGTGGGAAAAGATAATTGCACAACCTTGTGCAATTGACAAACCTCCTTAGACGACATTAAAAATTTACTAAGCTTTAATTCACATTGAACAATTTACCTTCTTGCATAATTTTACAAAGCTTTATCCTAAATGTTTTTAGTCTAAACACTTTACATTGCTTCCCACATATGCTAACCTTCCCATTGAACATTTCACTTGTTTGTTTCTAGCATATGCTAACCTCTTCATTGAACATTTCACTTACTTAGTAAGCTTTACTTTACATTGAATACTTTGCATTTTTGCTTGTTTTTAACAAAGTCTTATGCTAAATGTTTTTTAGTGAACAATACTAAATGTTTTTACTTATTTTTCTTTGTTCTTTTCATTGTCCTATTGCATAAACATTAATGTTTTTCTTCGTTATTATATGTATTATTTAATTATTATCTTTTGAAAAAAACTATTCATTACTTGTGCATTTAGTTATATTAAGTTTCATTGTTCAAGGAAGCAGGTTCATGCGAAATGGAGGCGCGAAGGTTCCCGCCTAGTTGCAGGTTCAAATTTCTTCAATGGCGGACTTCTACCACCTAGTTGAACTACCGACTAACGAGTTTTGGTAGTCAGGAGAATCTACATCCTTCGTTTTGGTTGTGTATGGAATACCCAAATATGAGTTTGATACCTGACTTGGACTCTTACTCCATCAGCTCTTTTACTCCACTGTCTGCTATTTTCCATTCATTAGCCCCCTGATTTTCCTTACTTCGAGTATTGAGTTCTGCTCTCGTTTTGTCCCGTCCTGGTGGAGGCATTTGCATTTAATTAATAATTGCACGCTATTTTGAGTTTTATTGTGGATCGTTGGAAGCTGAGGAGACTTTGTCTTTATTCTATATCGACATTCTATTGAGTGCTTTATGGAACACTGGAAGCTACGGACTATCACTTTCGGAACTGGCTTCGTAGCATTACTCTCCTTTTTACCTCTTAAGAAGTCATTTTAATGGACAGAAGAGACTGGTGGGTCCGAGGTGTCTGGTGAACATAAGATGTCAGTTTAAACATATGAAGAACTGGTGGGTTTCGAGGCGCCGGGTGAGCTGATACACTATTATCTCTCCACAACTTCCTTCCTCATTTTATGCTTTCCTTCTTGTGTCTTTTTGAGCAGCTTTTGTCTCTACTTGAGTTGTCCTCTATTCTTGTGAACCTTCTGGTCACGCTCATTCCTCTTCTACCCTAGACATTTTCTACCCTCCTCTTTTCGGGTTCTGCACTACTTTGTCTCTTTGGGTTCTGCACTTCAGAGTATTGTGGTTCTGCAAGTCAGAGTCTAGGACCCACTGCTCTTCTGGCACTGTTCCTTAAGCTCTTTCACTGCACTCTCTCATTCCTTTGACCTTTCTGAGTCTTCCTACAAAGATTCTGGGATTTTGGAGTCGATGGAGCCCAAAACATGGCCTCACACCCCCTACCTTGTGTTGAAGCCAACGTCAGCACACTGATGAATGTGGCTGACGAGGAACTCTAGAGAAAAGAAGGCTTATTTGACTTGGCAGATACTGTTGGTAAAGATATTACTCCCTCTCAAAATTCCCTTAGTCTTCCTTCTCATCCCTCACTTTTTCGTTCCTCCCCTTGCACTCCCTGTGCACCCTCTTTTACAAAGCACTGTCAACACTTCCAGACACAGGTGGGCAGTAAACTAGATTTGAACTCTCAACCAGGTCGTCGAGCCTGGAGGCCTAAAAAAACAGTTCATAAAATGGTTTTAGGTGCTGATGTTGGGCTTCCAGAGACTTGTAACTTAGCACTATGTGGCCTTGTTGGCAGATTTTCCTACAACTACCTCTGTAAGGTCTCCATTTTTCACTGGGTAGAACTCTCATGGAAGCCATTACTTGGATATGCACCTGAAGTTATCCTCTTGTCTCAAGGTTGGATGGGGTTTCTTTGTAAATCCCCAGAAGATGCAAATGTTTTACTGTCTCAGAAGTGGATTATAACAGGAAGCAGTCTCATGATAAAACGTTGGTGCCTGGCCTTTAATCCTGAAACTGAATACTTCCATTTCAGGCACCTGTGGATCCTGCTTCCAGGATTACCCCTCCAGTTCTGGAACAAAGCGGCCTTGGAAGCGATTGGCAACTCATTAGGCACCTTTCTTTCTATCGACAACTCTACTCTCACGGCTTCTTCCAGAAAGATTGGTAAAGTATTGGTTGAGATGGATGTGCATGGAGGACTTCTAGAACTTCTTGAGATCGATTGGAGAGGTAGAAGGTTTTCACAACGCTTGGACTATCTCGGAATACCTTTCCGTTGCTTTCGCTGCCACAACACAGGACATCTTAAGAGAAACTGCCCAGGTTGGGAAGAAAAAGAACCCTCGGAAGACTCAACACTGCTCAGAGACTTGGTAGATAAAGAAGAAGAAGCACACTCTGTCTGCAGGTTTCCCATTCCTATTCCCCCTTCTCCTTCTGATTCGGAAGACTCTTTCTCAGGTAAACTAAAAAATTATTGTCCATCTTTTTATCATTCCTTAACTTTTTTAGAGATTGCAGAGTTAAAAGATTCAAACTTTTGAATTCCCTAAATCACTCAGAAGTTTTGCCTACATTCCCAAACACTAACCAGTCCACCTCCTTCCCCCGTGTCCTCAATCCTAGTCCCCCTCCACCTGGAGTTGATTGGACTGCCAAAAACACACTACATCCCCAAAATGACTCTCCTACTTCACTCTTCCCATTCAACACTACTGATTCCCTACCTCTTTCGACCGAACCCTCACAACTACCAGGTTTTCGCAAATCTGACGCAGGGGACTCCTCCCTCAACTCGGTTCTAGACACTCTGATTCCACTCTCTCGGGACAGTTTCAACCCTATCCCATTGCCCACCTTCATAGGCCCTTCCCGCATCGATCCTTCCACCTCTTCAGCGGTTGCAGGTACTTCATCAACCAACCAGCCGAATCCCTCAAAGAATTACTCCTGGTCAAGAGGACTAGGTATTGATTTTTCCCCTGTCAAGACAAGAAGCACAAGGAAGAAACTACAAAAGGAAAACACCCCTTCCTTAGACTTGGATCTTACCACTACTGTTAGTGGGGCACTTAGAGCGGTGAAGGCCCTAGCAAGAGCCAAGTAATGATCCTCTTGTCACTAAATCTTAGAGGGCCTAGAGGCACCCTTAAAGTTGCCTCTCTTTGCTACACTTTGGCTTCCACACGTCCCAGTATACTATTCTTACAGAAAACTTTGGTCAAAGCTGAGAAAGCATGCTCCTACATTCATGGTTTTTATCTGTCTTGGCATACCTATGCAGTAAGTTCGATTGGCACTTCAGGTGGCCTTCTGGTGGCTTGGGACCCTCAACTCTTCAACTTGGTGCATTTCCTCATTGTTGGGGGAATTTTGTTATCTGGCATTATTATCTCTTCTAAACGGAAAATCAATCTTTTAAATTTGTATGGCCCCTGTACGGACCGTAAATCATTCTGGTCTAAGTTATCAAACATTGGTTTACTCTCTTTAAAAAGTCTTGTCATTGCCGGTGACCTGAATTTGACGCTCTCTAGTGGTGAAAGTTGGGGAGGAGCTGGTGCGACCATCGAAAGTCTCAATACAAATTTCTATAATAACCTCTTTCTCTCACATAATCTTATTGATGTTCAGCCTGACAAACTTGTACTGACTTGGCGAAATGGACGCTTTGACAACAATTATATAGCTAAACGACTGGACAGATTTCTAGTGGTAGAGGATCTTCTTCTAGAAGGCTTCTTTTTTCGTTCTTGGGTTGATTACCCCTTCGTCTCTGATCACGCTCCTATCCTGCTTCAACTAGAAAACATTACTCCTCCCATGGCATACCCTTACAAATTCAATCCACACTGTCTCTCAGAAAAGGATTTTAACAGCTCAGTTAAAATTCTTTGGAATAATCAACTTTATCTACAGGAAGTTGATATTCAGCGACGCTTCATTTGGAAATTACAAGACCTGAAAGTACTCACCAAAAACTGGTATAAAGAAAAAAGATCCCGTGAATTTAAACATTTGCAATTTCTAGAAACAAGAATCATTGAAATTTTAAAGAAAAATGAGGATGGTTTTACTCATTCGACGAATGAATCCCTTCTCATCAGACTTGAAACAGATAGAAATATTATTCTAAATTCTCAAGAGGAGTGGTGGCGACTCAAGAGCCGAGCTCTATGGCTACAAAGCAGTGACACAAACACAAGGTTTTTCCACCAGTTTGCTGATCAGAGACGAATCAACAAACACCTGTGGGAAATTAAAGACGACTTGGGTCATCTACATACTGGGCAGGATGCAATTTCTAGGGAAGCTGAAAAACATTTTAAATCTTTCTACAATCAGTTTGAGACTCCTCCGATAACAGAACAAGTAAAGGTGGCTTGTTTATTTAACTCTTGGCTTTTAGAGGAGGAAGCAAAAGAACTCTTTCTGCTGGTCACTTCCCGGGAATTAAAATCAATCTTATTCCACTTCAAAAAGGAAAAAATTCCAGGCCCGGATGGCTGGACTGTGGAATTTTTTACACATTTTTTTGATTTGATTATTGAGGAGCTACTGGCACTGGTGGAATCGATTTGATCTGGAGGACGTATGGCTAGAAGCCTAAATTCCACTTTCCTGGCCTTGATTCCTAAATCTAACAATTCACAAACCTTCGAGGACTATCGTCCAATTTCTCTCTGCAATCTGATTTATAAATTAATCTCTAAAGTGTTAGCCAACCGCATTAAGTTGATTTTATCAAAAAATCTCTCAGCTGAGCAGTTTGGCTTTCTGGAGGGGCGATTGATCCATGATGCTATTGGTACATCACATGAAAGCATTCATAGCATCAAACAGAAGCATTTAAAGGCCCTACTACTTAAGCTAGACCTACAAAAAGATTTTGATTGCGTCAACTGGGACTTCCTGAGATTGATCTTGATCCAGGTGGGATTTGGACCTCAGTTGACAAGTTGGATTTTGGAATGTGTTAGCTCGGCATCTATTGTTGTCTTAGTAAATGGAGAGGCCACCAATTTTTTCAAGATTGGGAGAGGCCTTCGGTAGGGATGCCCACTCTCCCCTTTGCTCTTCATCCTTGTGATGGAAAGCTTGAGCTTACTACTAAAATCCAGTCAAGAAGAGGGCACTTTATCTGGAATTAAAGTCACCAAATTGACTAAAATCCTCCATCTTTTTTTTGTTGACGATGTGTTACTAATGACAAATGCATCTTTGCAGGAATGACAAGAGATCAACTGCATCATTCAATTATTTTGTTTGGCTTCTGGTTTAAAAGTAAATCTTAACAAATCCTCGGTACACTTTTCGGGACTAGAGGAGACAGAACTTCACCAACTCAAGCAGCTACTCCCGTATAAGTTCTCCGATCTGAAGGGGGGTTTCAAGTACCTGGGGTACTTCCTAAAATCTGGAGTGCAGAAAACTGAAGATTGGTTATGGTTTGCAAATAAAGTGGAAAAGAAGATTAGCCATTGGAGCTTTCGTTGGTTGTCATTGGGCGACAGACATACTCTTTGCAAATCTCTTCTTGAAAACCAGCCGGTGTACTGGTTATCACTTGCTGCTGTCCCATTATCCATCCTCCACAAAATAAGGAAGCTATTGTTTAATTTCTTATGGAAAGGAAACACAGATTCTCATCATTATCACCTTGCAAATTGGGAATCACTTGCTCGGCCAAAACAATTTGGAGGCTGGGGGCTCCTCAACATTATTACTGTCAGCAAAGCATTAACAACTACTACACTTTGGAGAGCTCTCACTAGCAATGGCCTTTGGCAAAAGGTACTGAAAGAAAAATATCTACACTCTGTGTCAGTTATTCAGTGGCTTCACTCGGAAACATTTGCAAATCCCTCAGCATCCAAAATCTGGAAAAATCTGTTGAAAACAGTCCACATTATCAATAATTGGCTCACTTGGAAGCCTGGATCGGGATCTCTTGTGGAGTTATGGAGAGACGGGATATTGGATTTGGGCATGCGCTCCTTCCTATCTGCACGCCTCAGGCCCACTCTACAGCAGAAACATATCACCGTACTAGCACATGCCTGGAAAACACTTCAACATTCCTCCATCTCGACTCAATGGTTAGACAGTGCCGACTTAGAACTCACCGGAGACATTGCATCGGAATGGGACATATTCAGAAGATCTCTTCAAGCATCGGGCATCACATTAGTAGATAACATTGATGAACTTCATTGGACTGGAGGGAATGCCTCCGGACTCATCACTTCAAAAAACGTCTACTCAGCCATTTGCGCTTCACAGAATTTACCGACAGTCTCTGGATGGCAAAAGAGCATTTGGAATTGGAATCTGCAGTTGAAAGTTAAGCTTTTCATGTGGCTGGCCGCAAATTATAAGATTTTGACATGGCCTAATCTCCAGCGTAGGGGATGGAAAGGCCCTAATAGATGCATCCTGTGCAAACTAGACAGTGAAACTACTGACCATATATTTCTGCATTGTTCCTTCAGGATTATTGTGTGGAATATGATTTACTCCACAAGAAATTTTATCCAGAAGTGGGGCGGAAGCTGTTTGACTGATAGCTTATCCAAGTGGACAGCAAATAAAACTGTTCCAAATACTTTACCTCCCATAATTTGCTGGTTCGTGTGGCTCAAGAGGAATGCAACAACCTTTGATTAAAAAAACCCCTCTCCACATTCGGTAATGATTCGAGCACTTGGTACAATTCACAAGCCCGAGGAAGCTATTACCCACTCCTTGATACGTTCCAGTTTCAATAATCAGAACATTGAATTTCTTGTAGCTTGCTTTGATGAAGCAGCAAAGGCAGACGGACTTTGTTGTGGTGCAGGTGGAATAATTAAACTGTCGAACACCTTGGCACATAAATGGTACCTGAACTGTGGAATCGGCTCGAATACAAAGGCTGAATTATTGGGGGCTTGGCTACATTACACATAGCCAATCTACTTGCACTCCCAAAGATCCAAATCCTTGGAGATTCAAAGGTGATAATCGAATGGCTGAATGATAGAAGTGAATTGTGAGTGACCTCTCTTGAAGGCTGTAAAAAAATAATCAAAACTCTCAAGAACACTTTCGAGAACACTCAATTCTTCCACATCTATCGGGAATATAACAAAGAAGTTGATTCACTTTCAAAGATAGCATTAACGGAACCAGAAGGATACATCACACTTCACCTTTGGACTGATGGAGTAAAGGGACAACGTCGCCTCCTCAAGGTCTATTAACTCCATTTTCCAGTTCTCCTCTTACAAATCAGATTTCATGACTCATTGTAGAATCTACTATCATCTCTAGCTCGGACATATCCAGTCTCCTATTGGCTGTTCACATTTTCTGTAAAGGCTTCTTTGTTTTGTAACAGGCCTTTTTTATTGTCTTCGGATTTTGTTGTATTTGCTGCAAAGCTTTGTTTGTATCCTTTCTGGATATTTGCAGAACATTTTTGGATGCAAAGAATTATATATCTTAATATAATCCATGAATTTTTTCTTCTGGAAAAAAAGTTTCATTGTTCAATATATACTTCCCAACTAATTCGGCAAGGAATGCATTGCCATGCAACCCTTGTTTAATAAAGGGTGTTTAGAAATTCATAAAGTTATTTATAACTTATAAAAGAGAAGGTACTTTTAAAAAGTGAAAAAATGAATATTAATATAAAAAGTATATAAATGACTAAACAACGAATGTTGTTTTTTTTAAAAAGGATTTTTTACCTTGTGTTTAGGATTATTAAAATTCAAAGGGAGTATTCAAGAAAAATAAATTAATATCATTATCATTGAGAACCATAAGGAAAATTATATTAATGCCAACTTGGATCAATTATTAATTCTAGATCCAAGTATAATTCAAAAGAAAAACTCTTTTAACAAAAAGTGATATGAAATTAAGGACTTACAAGTAACAATTGATTGTTATGTCTATGTTTGATAAAGACGTTGACATAATTCTCGATTTAACCTAGCTAGAAACATTGAGTACTTTCATATTAAACATGAAGAACAATTTTTTACATTCTCTTATAGGAAGAAGAAGAAGATAACATTGTAGGATGTTACAGTGAGATGATGCTCAGTGGCACCCTATTTGGAAGACATGAAGGATGTATTAGAACTGATCCTTCAATATAGCCAGAAGTCAATACAAAAGTTGTAGGATTTCCAAATAGAATTTGATGAAGTTGTTGTTGATAAAGATGTAAAGAAATTTATCACCTAAAAGAGCATATTCAAAAACTACTTGAACAAATCAAGAATTCAAAGGATAAAACATAGTGCAATCATAATCTAGAATAGCAGAATAAAGATATTGAGAAGAAATTATGAAAAATGGATGAAAAAAGTCCTTCCCTAAAGAATATTAATAAAAAATTATTTGAACAAATCAAAAGGTTAAAGGATGAGAAGCTAGAGAATCATAAACCTAAAAATAAATTGGACAAGTTAGAAAATAATGAAGAACTTTTCTGCCTAAGGAACCATAGTCAAATTTTGCTCACACAAATAAAAAAGTTGAAAGATGAAAAGAAAACACAACCAAAGTTAAGCCAACATGTCAACCAAAAACCACTAGTTGATAAAGAAACAAGTATTGAACCCATTGAAATAAATAAGACATTAGATGTTGAAATATGAACGATGGAAATTCCAAGTATACTTGCTGATAAAAATTCAGTGATCAACAAAGTGACTTAGGTATATGAAGAAGACATAATACCAAAGTTAATCAAGAAAACACTACAAGTATGAAACATAAAGATTAGGTTACAAAGACACCTTATTGACATCATAATCAGAAAAGTCAATACTTTAACCAATTAATGTATCAACATTGTTTGGAACAAAGACCATATTCAAACCATATTGTAAAGAATATTAATTCCATTGCAATTCATTCTCGAAGTAGAAGTCATCTTGGGAATCAAAATAGAATAGGTCATTTCCAAGAACCCTATAAATTATACATAATCCCACGGAAGATTGAATTAGGGTGGTTAGACCATTTCACCATTCGACAATTTTGCTCAATGTTTAGAAGATCATATTGTCTTATATTTTCAACCATCACAACTTCAAATAACAGAGAATCATGAGAATTCATTACAAGTCAAAAAAGCAAATAAATTTTTTCCATTAATATACTTTGAAGACAAAGCATTTCTAAAGGGAAAGACAATATTATGTATACAAAAATCAGTATTACTCATATATATCTAAACTAGAAAACTTAGGATATTAATTATTAAAAGGTGCATCACATAAAGACATGGCTTTAAGTAAAAGTCATTTTGAGGTCTATAAATACTAAGACCATTCATCATTATAAATTATCATCTCTTATTCACAATCAAATATATTTATTACTTGTCCTATATAGATTTTAACTTAATATATTTTTTACATTTTTACAGATATTCAAGTCTATAAATACTAAAATCATTCATCGTTGTAAATTATCATTTCTGATTCACAATCAAATATATTTATTACTTGTCCTATATATATTTTAACCTAATATCATTTTTCTTTTTTACATTGAGTAAATGAACATTGTTTAATTCATATTGATGCAATTTGGATATTCAGTAAATAAACAATGTTTAATTCATATTGATGCAATTTGTTGGATTCTTGTGAATTTGTATTATATTCTTAATTATTGTTAACGCATCTCAATGTAATCTACAAGTGTTCTCTTGCATTGTTATCGATCCACGTAACAAAAAGAACCCATCCTTACTAAAAGTTCCATTATTTGATGCCAAGGAAGGCCATATGGATAATAGGTATCCATAGAGATACGATGGTGAATAATGAATTACTTATCATGGTTATGCTAAGTATAACATGAATGGATTAAGAAGCGATGTTCAAGAGGATACATTATGGTTTATCTTTCTTAGAATAAAAATGTTGAGTTTTTAACTTGACATTATCTAATTGCAAATGCTTTTATTATATGGAAGTCATAAGGATATTAGTGGTTTTTTTTACAAATGGAAATGATACACAAATCGTTGAACTCTTATTGCTTATACTTTGTTTTATTGCCATGATTACCATGAGTGTGGAGTTGAGTTTTTGGTTGATAACCTTGAGTAATTTTGAATATGACTTGCATGAGATTTATTGTAAATGAATTAGTATCTGTATAATGTGTTTGGGTGAGTTCTTTTGAATATTAAAAAAATATATGATAGTTCCCTTAAGCATGAGTTTTATGTTAAGTATGAGTTTTATGTTTTTGGTAGCTATGGTGTTACAAAGTCATTGGTATTGACAATTTTTTTTGTCAAACAAAACTTAATGCTTTTTCAATATACTGAGCAACAATAATGCATAGAGTGATGTTTTTCTAAATAGTTAATTTTGGTTTTGTTACACAAAAACAACATTTCATGATATCAAGTTTGTTAAGTTTTGGGTTTTTTTTGTTACCTATAAGTCCTTAGTGTTGAAATTGAATTCTAATACCACTTTGTGACATACTTATTGAAGAAATTTTAAGGTCTAAAATGGGTCTCCAAAGGACAATAATAAAATAAGAGTTATGGATTTTCAAAGAGAAAAAAGAAAACTACTTTTTTTAATCATGTTTTCTAATTATGTCTGTATAGGTTTACTCAAATTTCAAGTGTAGATACTTGTTGGATATAGAATTTTAATTCCACATCCAACAAGTACCTACACTTGAAATTTGAGTAAACCTATAAGGAGATAAGTAAACAACATGATTAAACAAAGTAGTTTTTTATCTTTCCCTCTAAAACTATTAACCCTTATGATTGGCATCATCATCTTGAATCCTATTGGTTCTTCTAAAGTTGATGTTGACAACACATTTATTTATTTATTTTTGTTTTGAGACCAATTTTTGACCTCTAAATTTCTCTAATGCATATCATACTTATGAAGATTATGGTATAGTTCGAGCTACAAATTTGAAATAAGATTTTCTAATGTCACTTCCTAGTTGGTTGTCTACAAAGTCTATCCCTACATCCATGAAAAGGATAGATAACAAATAAGATGAAAATATTATAGGAGAGTGTACTTTCCTACTTGTTCCATTTAAGACTTGATGCAAATGATAATTTAGACATAAAGAAAACATGTTGGGATATCATCATCTTATACTTCAAAATTCTCCTCATTTATAGTTGCAGAGAAACAAATTCATTTGTGATAGAAATAATCATTAGGGACAATAGTGACCTGTTACTTATAATCAATTGAGACACAATATGTTGGCATTCCAAGAAATTGTTTGCAATGCATTCATCTAAAACCAAAGTATGGACTATAACTATATTTGGGGTTTCCAATAGTCTTGGTTAGAGTTTATACAACATTATATGCAACATTGATTTACATTTACTCTAAAAATAATCTTTACTATCAACCAATACATAGTTCCAACAATCCATAAACAAATTTATGAAATACCATTTATACATGACGATAAAGAAGACAAAGGCACTTATCTATAGAAAGAGTAGTGCATGTGGAAGATGATTGTATAGGACCTATTCACCACCCAACCGTAGGTATTTGTTGAAGATACCACCCCCAAGCTAGGCTATGAAACAACAAGGGTGAATATTTATACCAAATATACACCTTAGCCTAAACCCATTTAGCGCCATGGAGCTTCACTGCAACTATACATCCACTATCAATCATCCAATATTTGCACCAACACACAATTTTCCACTTACCCACCTTCCTATTAGCCTCTCTCAATATCAATGTTGGTAATTATTTTTGATTCTATAGCTCTTTTCATTTTCCTAATGGACCACACATGAAGGTTATAAGACACAATGCAAGGGTTGAAAGGGATATCAAATAATGGCGTGATTCCTCATAATTATAATAGCCAAGAAAAAAACCATCATCAATTTAGGTGAGTTGGGCTCTATCACACTTCAACATGGATAGATTATAGCTTACTTATGGCAACTTAGCACTCTATGCCAATCAAACAAGATAACATGAGGTATATGGGCATAAATTATTTAAGGATAAAAGGGAAAAATATACCTATAGCATAAGGGAAGCATAACCATGACTGATGATCCTAGACACTGAAATGAGGGAATGGCTTCTCCTTTTATAAGGAAAGAGGGTAAGGATGGAGAACTATTCAAGTTGGGAAAACTCCAAGAGATAAAGGAATCATATGTCAATAGTAAAATATGCATCACTCACGCTTAAAGATAAATAGAGGAATATTTGGAGTGTTCTATTAAATTTAATGAAAATATGCCATGGATTTTTTTTTGTTAGGTATTCCCCTTAAGATAAATCTTGGAAGTGATCCACTACTTCAACAATCATGGGAAGACAAGTTATGATAGTTTTTTCACATATTCCCACTTGAAAACAAATGGAGGAATATTACAAGTGATCCAATCATTCAATAATCTAGAGAAAAAGTCATAGATTCCTTTGACATGATTTTATGTCTCATTTTTCCACCCCTAATATTCTCTTCTTACTAGTTCATAGCTCTCTTGTCCTCCCATTAGTCTTTACCATGTGCACATTTTATTGTATTATATACATTTTTTCTAATTTTTTAATATAATAACTTGACATGTTGTTTTAACATGTTAAACTAGAAAAACAACTTAAAAACTCACCACTAAGTCTAAGATTCATTATTATCTAGTTGTGCCTTGGCTTTTAGCTCCACAATAGAAATTTCTACAATAAATTTAAATACTGGTTTATTAAAATTTAATCCACATGAATTAAAACACTAGAAAAATAAATAACAACAACATTATTAATTTTACATGATCAATTAAAGGGTCAAAATCAGGTATTACACAAGAATATTCAAAATTGTCTTCCTTGAAAACTACCTCACATATATGCATAATACCATGTTTAGAAGGAATCCAATGCCTATATCCCTTCACTCCATCTATATGCCTAGAATGCTTAATCCACTTTATGCTGGGGTTATTATATACCACTTAGTTTCGTACTAACTTAGTTTATTTATCGCTCGTGGAATCATGTTGCAAGTGCGAGGGGGAAAGTCTACTACACCTTTATATATAGTACACCGAATAGTACACCGAAGATGTTGGGCCGACGATCCCCTCCCACCCTTTATAGAGGGTGGGAGGGGGGGGCTTTATTAAATAAATTATAAAGGTACACTTAACATGGGTGTATGACTAACATTTCTTTTTGGATCCTGTTTCTTTTTGTTCTCCTTTGGAATGTGGGTGTATGACTAACATCCAAATAACTCTACGTATCAAACATATGTCTTGCTCCCACTCCACCGCGTCTTGCAGAATTGTGTCCCCTTAGATAGAAGATGAAGATATGTTTAGTGCATATATGGTTGTTTTAATTAACTTGTACCCAAACCCCTTGTTGATATTTGCATCAACCACCATGCTATGTGCTCTCTCTAAGAGGTTTTCGTTCAACCTTTTAGTAGTGCCATTTTGTTGAGCTATGTATGAGATAGTGTTTTCCCTTGCAATTCCATGCATTTGGTAACACTGGTCAAATTTTTTGGAACAACATTCACCCCTATTATCATTTCTTAGGGCCTTAACCTTCCTTTCTACATTTCTTTCAATGAGGACCATAAACTTCTTGATACTCTCTAATACATTGCTAGACTTACTCTTGACATATATCAAGGATTCATTTGAGTGATTATCTATAAAAGTAACAAACATTCATCACCTCTCAAGGATGCCACCTCTAATGGACAACATATATTAGAATGAATCAAATCAAGAATCCCTTTTGTCCCATATTCACTTAAGACAAATTTTAATCTCTTATTCTTTCTAAGGACATAATTCTTAGAAAATTACA
>JASDQU010241068.1:50399-74451 GCA_032191745.1 Picea mariana | reverse complement strand
TATATATATATATATATATATATATGATGATGATGATGATGATGATGTTTTAGTAATTTTGAGGCATCCTCTTTTGTATATGATAATTTCCTGGAAAGTAGTACTTTAAGATGGAATCAAGTGTCGTCCATCAACTTTTATTGTTTTGGTTCCTTGTCCATCAACCATCTGAATCCAACAAGTGCACCCAATTGTCTCGAGTGCATTCGAAATTAGTTTAACTTTTCCAATGATGAAGGAAATGCATGCCATACCCATAGATTTAGGTAATGAGAACCATTCATTAATTATGGATTTAACACTTAGCAATACTTTCCACCATAAGATATTTTTTAATGAATAAAGCAAGTATTTATAATCAATTTATAAAATAATATTACATTCATACTCATAAAATTCATTCACTTTAAAATTCAAACACTTTAAAATTCATACATTCATCAACATAAAATGCAAAAACAATGATATTAATAAAAAAAGTGCCACTATATATATATATATATATATATATATATATTCAACATCATCTAAATTGTACATTTTTAATGAAATGACACCTCGTGCCTAATATAAAAAATGACAACAAGTTCCCTAACATGGAAAACAATCAGATGGTGGCATATGTACAAAATGGCATTACTTGGTCAATCATTGACCACTGCCACACTCATCGCTCTCAGGAGAATCCTAAAAACATATATTTCTTCTCTTGATTGAGAAAGAACCTCGAGTGGTTCTGGCCCTTGGCGTGCTTCACCACTTTAGATACTACACAAAGAAAAAATATTATTACGAGTTTTTTTCTTAAATGAATTAAAAGACATAAAAATTGATACTTTGTAACATAATCTAATACAACTCATTACATATTCTACTAAGAATCATGAGTGTGTTACCATCCTCTATGACCCCAATCTCTCAGTGATTCCACTCTACATCAGATACAAGGATCAAATCAAGAAAATTAAACAAATATGCATAAAATCAAATTCATGATACACAAAAAAATATCATCAACATATTATCTCAAGATGAATATCTCATGCTTTGATGGAGAGCTTCTAGAAGATGGAAGTCTTGGTTGTAGAACCTGCTTCAAGAAAACCTCTACTGTGGAAGCCTCGATGGATGGGGTCGATGGAAATGGTGGTGAGTGTGAGTGGAATATGGGTGCATCCACTATGGATGGATGTGATGGAAGAGGTGGTGCAGTTGGGTGTCCTACTGGTGAATCCATTGATGATGCATGGAATAAGAAAAATGTTGGGGTGGTCATTGATGGACCCCGATAGGCTATACAAGTGATGAGAACTCTCTTGGCCTAGATTAAGCTAACACATAAGCAGATCCCAAGTGTTGAGGGAGTGAAATAGTACTATAACTAGTGAAAAGGTTCCCCGTGATGTAAGTGACTTGTCCATCCCAGATGGAAATTCCCTGACATCTCCTGGTACAACAAAAAATAAAGAAATGACATTGGTGCATCCATGCGTAGAGGGTCTATTACATGTACGTAACAACTACAAAACAACATACAATAAAGTATCGATATAAATACACGGGATACAAAATAATTATATAATGATTCAGAAAAGAGTGATGGTTAAGATACTAACCTCCTCCATGAAGTTATGTTGTCCATTAGCCTCCATAGGCCAATAGTAGGTTTTCCTGCAACTCAAGCATATGTCAGGTTCACATGGATGATTTTTATGTCCATGTTCCCTCTCCTCACTAATTTTTTTTGTGTGGGGTGAACCTCTGAACCCTCTATCAATGTCATCAACACTCACCTCTTGCCGATATAGTGCAAGAAAGATGTCATGTTGCACTAGGATTTGGTTCAATGATGAAACATCTTGATGTACCTATTGCAAGATCTCTACAACTGGAGGAGAACTAGATGAGGAGCTAACATGGGATCACGCCTAGTATGATATCAGTCATGTGAGAACTATTGAACCACCCCATGGAACTCACCCATGTCAAAGTAGTTGACATGGTGACCCAAAATAAATTCCTCCCATAATTTTCTTTAAAAATATAAGGGCACCTCCTTGTTATTGCAGGGAGGTTTATCAAAAATCATATGCCACATATCCATCTAATTTTGACTAATTTATGAATGGATACACAAATAAATTCAAATGCATTTTTTGTTCATAGGTGGTTCTTTTCCATTTGCATAAATTTACATGAAGGAAATCACTACGTTACATGGAATACCTAAAGCAATTGTCTTCGACATAGATACAAAGTTTACTTCAAATTTATAGAGGGTATTATTTAAAGTATTTGGAAGAAATATGAACTTTAGCATGGCCTACCATTCACAGTCAAATGATAATATATAGAGATTCAACCAAGTAATTGAAGACATGTTGAGAATGTATTTGATGGATAAGCCATCTAAGTTGGAAGCTTACTTGCATTTGGTTGATTTTTTCTATAATAATGGGTATCAAGTTTTATTGATGATGAGCCCATTTGAAGCTTTGTATGGGAGAAGATGAAATACTCCAGTGAGTTGGGACAACTCATTAGGCATAGTTGTACTTGGGCCAAAATTGCTCCAGCATATGGAAGACTAGATGGTCAAAATTAAGCAAAATTTGAATGCAACACAAGATAGAAAGAAGAATTGTGTAGATAATAACATGACATATAGAGAATTTAAAGTAGGAGAGCATGTTCTTTTGAAAGTGAAACCCAAGAAGAGCTCATTAAATTTGGGTAGTTGTACAAATCTATAAGCTAGATTCTTTGGTCCATTTGAGATATTAGACAGAATAAGGCTAGTTGCATACGTGTTTGCATTTCCTAATTCCATGAATGCACATAATATATTCCATGTCTCTTTGCTGAAAACATATATGCATGATCCTAGACATGTTATTAATTAGGATTTCATTGAGGTGGAGCTAGAATAAGACTTTTAGGTCTAGCTAGTGCCCATATTGGACAAAAAATTCAAACCGCTCAAGATTTGAGTCATAGAAATGGTAAAAGTTCAATGGGTCTACTACGATCTTGAATATGCTACTGGGAGCATGATGACGCCATGCAAGTACAATAGCCAAGAATTTTTGAAATTATGATTTCTATTTTGTATATGCATTGAAGAGAGTTCCAAAATAAGGGGGACACAAATGTAATACCCTGGTTTTGAGTCCCCAGTTTAATAATGTAATTTTTTTTATTTGATGAAAGTTCATAGTTCCTATAAAATTGAAATGGGTTGGAG
Source organism: Picea mariana (assembly GCA_032191745.1). NCBI lineage: Eukaryota > Viridiplantae > Streptophyta > Pinopsida > Pinales > Pinaceae > Picea > Picea mariana. The sequence continues at coordinate 71,207 of JASDQU010241068.1, read as the reverse complement.
TTCCTAGGAAAATGTATTTCTTTGAGTATTTTAATAATAAAATTACATCGTTGGTTGCATGATGGACAATGACAAGAGTTATAGGGTGTTATGATTCCACGAGAGAGGTAGGAAGTAGGGAACTAAATCTTTGTTCTTTTTTTAATTAATTATCACCCATTTTTGTGTTGGGAGGATTATGAGGGGACACAAAAGTCTCTCAGGGAGACCACATTTGCCTTCAGACACCTTGATATTTAAACCCCATTCTTGATTGTCTAGGGGTTGGTAGGCCATTTCATTGTGAACCAAATTTATTTTGGAGTGATTTCCCTCTAATTATCTCTTCTTGCTCATTCTTGTTTTTCTTGAGGGAAAGAGGAAACAATTGTTGAATGAAATCAGTCATGTTTGGTTTTTTGTAGGAATCACTTGGGTAATCCATTATGCAGGAGCATACTTCCTCCAAAATCAAATTCATTTGATGAAGACCTAGGAGTCTTTCATTACTGGGGATTACGTTCCCTAAGGATTGATTTATTGTATTTTCCTATGTTTTAATGAGTTGTATAGGAGATACATAGAATAGGGGTTTGATAATGAAAGTGAGGATTTGATTGTAAATATTCTCAAATGTATGAGAACATGAGATGGATTGTGAAATCAAATATATATGGGCTCAGTTAGGTCTCATAGATATTTGTTAATCCTAAAGATACGAGTTGACTAGGACGTTTTTGAATGTTAGAGGATCCTTAAGGATGGATTGTTGAGAGGATTCTGGATCTGAACCAGAATTGGTTTCAAAATCCTTGTGTATAATATTGTAAGCCTTAGAGGAATTCAAGGAGTGGAAAATTGAATAGAAATTGGGCTAGGAAGACAGTGTGTCCAAATGAGTGTAGATTAGGCCAAATAGAGTGTGTCTAATTAAGTGGAAATTGGGCTAGGAAGGTGGCCATCCAGAGTGAGATTAGGACAAGGGAGTGGAAAGAGACCTATTGAATGTAATTTAGGTTTGAGAAGGAATTGAATCCCTATGTAAGTTCATGTAATGAACCTCAAATTTACCAAAACAAAAGAAATTTCTATGACATAATTCAACTTTGTTTAATATTAGAATTTAAGAGAAGGTAAGATTCAATTCGATCTATAATGGCATTATTACACCAGTCCAGTTTACTTCTAACAAGAAATTGTCAAAGTAATCAGTTCTACACACTTAGTTACGCTTGTATTTGCAAGTCTAGATCTTCATGACTGCTCGAACAGTCGCTGACTTGACTGTCTGCTATGTGTCCGTGTAAAGGAAAATATTATCATTTTACTGTAGAAAATTTGCTTTAACTCTCTATTAACGTCTGTGCTTAATTCCACCTACAATTAAACATATATCTATATCTTCTCCATATAATAATTCATATATTGGTCATGCCCCATACACAGTGACCTATAATATGAACTGTTATTATTATACTCCTATCCTGAATCAAGATCCTCCAACGTTTTCTACTAGTCCATTCACTATAGTATTGGAGTTGTTCCTTAACAATAATTCCTACTATGTTTCTACAACTTTGCGAAGAAATAGAGGTCAATTGGGTTTTAGTGATCACAAGTGCTGAATAAAACAAAGGACCCTGTTGTTTACCAAAATCCGAAATACGAAATGTCTGTGGGCCAGCATCTCGGGGTTTCATGAGTACAAGAGCCAGACATCAACACACAACATTTCCCGAAATTACGAAAATATGTCGATCACTTCGGGGTTTCGGGGTTTGAGATTTCATGAATACAAAAGTCAATCATCAACACACAACAACTCTTGAAATTGCAAAAATATGCCGAGCACTTCGGGGTTTTGGGGTTCAGGTTTTCGTGAATACAAAGGTCAATCATCAACACACAACAACTCCTGAAATTTTGAAAGGTGATCAGTACTTCAGGAATTTAGAGTTTGGGATTTCGCGAGTGCAAGTGCCCAAGTAAAAACATATACAAACCTCTGAAATACGAAAAGGGAAAGGTGGGTCCCGTAATTCAGGATTTCAGGGTTCGAAACTTTGCGAGTTTCGGTGTCCAAAACATCGACATAAAAAAAATTTATGAAATGCGGAAAAGGAAAAGGTGAGACCTGCGTTTCAGGATTTTGGGGTTCGGGGTTTCATGGTTTTCATAACCAAACACTCGTCATACAATAATTCCCAAATTGCGAAAGAGAAATTTCAGGGTTTCGGGGTTTACAACTACCAAACAACAACACACAACAACTCTCAAATTTCTGAAAGGTGAAAGGATGTGGGACAACACTTCAGGATTTTAGGATTTGGGGTTTCAGGGTTTGCAACTACCAAACAACAACACACAACAACTCCTAAATTCCGAAAGATGAAGGATGTGGGACAACACTTCGGGATTTTGGGATTTGGGGTTTCAGAGTTTGCAACTACCAAACAACAATGCACAACAGCTCCCGAATTCTGAAAGGTGAAAGGATGTGGGACCAACACTTCGAGATTTTGGGATTTGGGGTTTCGGGGTTTCAAATTCCAAACATCCAACATAAACAAACTTCCAAAAAAAATGCGAAAGAAGAGAAGGTGAGACCCACATTTTGGGGTTTCGGGGTTCGGAACTTCGTGAGTTCAAGTGCCCCAAACCTCTTATGTAACTAACTTCCAAAATGCAAAAAAGTGGAAGCTTCAGGGTTTCAGGGTTTCTGGGTTAGGAACTTCGTGTGCTCAGAATCCATACATCGATATACACAAACCTCCAAAAGGAGAAAAGAAAGTTGTACTAAGTTTTCCTTTTGAAAAATAATTCAGGTGATAATTCAATCAAAATGCAAAGGAAAAGAGTACTATGCTTCTACTGTAACTCTTCACGCTATTTTCATCACTCCCTACTCTTTATCCTTTGTGGGTACTCTTGATTTTCGTTTTCTGGGAGAACTCTTACTTTCGTTTCTGGGAGATTGAAGGTGTAGAAGGTTAAGATATACCTTTACCTCACAGAATTCTGAAAGCCTAAGGACTTAGGAATTTTACACACATAGAAGGGCACAAAGGATAATTTTTTTTGTATAAGGTAAATTCTATAATATTCACATAGAGCCTCTTTTAGTCAATGCATTAAACGTAAACAGTACTAGATCTGTGCATCTATGTAACTGCATGATTAAGAATATCATTCCATCAGAGATTGGTCATTATAATTGATGTTCCGAGGGATTTGAGTTTGGTTTCCTGAGGATTTATCTACAGAGAGGATCTGCCTTGTTGTCGTTAATCACCTCCTTTCCTTACTTACTTATAGAAATATAATTACACAGTTCCTTCACATATATTCCCCACAACAAACAAAAATGGAAAATGTTACATTTCCAATTTAAATCAATACAATGCATCAGAAAAATCATTCAGACAGAGAATGGACATCATTCCAGTTAGGATTTAATATGACATCGAAATAAAAACATAGCCATTCATAATCGAGAGGGGTAGATCAACATATCTGAATCCAATCCGTGGGAAGACAAAGGGAACAACCATGTTCCTCCCAACCGTAGAGCAGGGCAACCAAAGTCACTTGCTTGATTCACCCCCTCCTCAAGGGAGAACTTGGAGACTCCTCCTCAGCAATGTCCTTCAATTCCAATAGTTATTTTCTTGCCTCACACTTACTCAACAGTGCTCATAACAACAAGGTGATTATGTTTCAACAAGCTCCTCTTGCCTCAAACTCAATCCACAGTGTTCATAACAGTAAGAGAGCTCCAAAATCTTTTCCCCAGCATACTTGGCAGCATCCTGCATCCTCACATATGTTATTTATCAATTTTTCCCTGGTCGTTTTCCCTCCTTTGGGGATTTTCATAGCTTTCTTCATCTCTGATTCTCATGGGCTACCAGTGGCCAAATCTCGGATTTTCCACTGGTAATAATAAGCCTAGAGGCAGTTCCAACTTGTTCCCCACTCATGGAGTCATGGTCAACTGATTTTTAACATGGCTGTTCCATTTTTCCTCCTGCAGTTAATATAAATATTCGATTGTGATACAAGTGTCATAGTCAAATAGTTAGTTGAGTCCAAACAGATCTCTGCCCAATAGTCACAATAATTAAATACAATTATTAAATTTGAAATTCGGAATTTCCATAAATGGAAAAAAATTCCAGATTCGAATTTGCCAAAAACAAAAATAAATTTCTAACACACAAAAATAAAAATATTTTATTTTGGGGGGATGTCACAGTTCATCTACAATAAATGTGCATATGGATAATTCAAGAAAAGGACACTCTATTTTGAGTGTTTCTCAATAAATATTTGTTCATCATGTGTGAGGAATATATGTTACATTGAATCCTATGTCTATAGGGAAATATGTATTGGAAACCCTTATTGATCAGTGTAAAGGTTGAATTGTAGAGCTTAGAGTTTTATTTTAGGTTTCGAGGAAGAAGAGTCTTAGGGGAAAAGAAACTCTGAAGGATATCATCGATCACTATAAAGGATCGATGACCCTATTTTAATGGAAGGCACATAGATCAAGATTGAGATAGTGTAATAGGTTACAAGCATCTTTGATATCCTGATATTAATTGTGGACCATTGGAGGAAAGATAGAGTCTAGGAATTATTGGATCATGGGAGAATGAGTTCAGAGAAACAAGAGCTATTATATCCTATCAAGAATCATCATAATCATTAGATCATCTAGGAGATGATTGGAATTTATTTGATCCAAGTTGAATGGTCAATAATTTTTTACTGTTAGATCGGGGATAAATTCCAGAGTTGATTGTGACCATTAGATCACAATTTCAGTGCATAAGAGGTATTCTTCTTGGACCATTGGTCAATTTTGAAAAAGAATCATTGGATGCAGTTGTAATTCCATGGAGCAACCTCGACCATTCGATTCAACTCCTGATTAATTCCTAACCATTGATTTGATTTGAACGTATTTGCATGACTAGGAGTTCAAATCGTTGATTCGAAGTCGTGATCGACGATAGAGGAGAAAAGTGCAAATTGGATTTGTGTGATCTTTAATTTTTTGGAGGAAGTGCACTATTGATCTGGACCATTCATTGAATTGATGATGTGTTAGTCCTATATTTATGCTGGTAGTGATAAAGTGTTAACAAACTACCACTTCGGAGTAGTGTGGGTCATTCATCTCAATGCCTGATTAAAATAGGAAAGTTGGATTACCATTGAGGTTGGCTAGCGTCTCCACCTTTCATTATGATAGAGAAAGGAATATTAACGACCGGGATTAGAGTGCTTAAGTGGATAATATAGGCTCATAGCCACTAATCACGTAGATAGATAAAATGGTTTAGCACCTTGTGTTTTAGGTGCTTATGGATTGGTGCATCTATAAAAGAGTTGTAGAACTCTATTGGAGTGGTAGAATTAATCCCAAGAAATGTCTTCTCAAATCATTGTTGGAAGACAGAGACCATATATAGATCCTTGGACACCCCATTGTGCGTTTAATGAGAAGAAATCCAATTTAAGCTTTCATAGTGTGGGAAGACCTGGTAGGTCACTATCAAATGGTATCAAAGAAAGTTAAAGTCTATTTGAGGTTGGAGGATAGCATTAGAGAAAGTTATTTGCTCATTTGAATGTTGCAAGCATTGTTACAACAACACTCATGCAAAGAAATCAACAAGTACTTGGGAAGTGCAGGATTGAGTTCTTGAAGTAAAGGAAAGAACATTGATGTTATTTAAGGGTACAGAGAGAGTATTCTACTTCTAGAGAAGATTAGAGATAAGGTTGCAATAGGATATTGCAGACTGAGAATTGAGTTAAGAATGATGTACATAGGAGTGCATGAAAAGTTTGCAAAAGAATTATAACAAAGAATTTCCCATTCAAGTACTAGATGGATGGAAGGAAAGATCATGTGAATATATTGAAGGTAGAAATTTATTGGTTTTTATCCTAACTTTTTTTTTTTGGTTGTTTGTAGGTTGAAGGAGACTAAACAAAATTGATAGTAGCATACAACTAGGAGAGTTTCATGACATAGAATGGTTGAATTATTGAATGAGAAAAAAAATATGTGAGATCTTAAAGAAAAGACAAAGGAATATGTGGCAAATAAACTTGAAGAATTCCAGTTAAAGGTTGGAACAATAGAGAATAAGTGAGTGTTCTCAAAAGAGAGGAATTCAAATTTATCTAGGAGTTAAGAGGAGAAAGGAGTGCTCAGAAGATGTTCTAAGAGAGAACCACATGATAATACCATAGGAATATGATAAGGGGAATCTTAGTGAGGTATTGGATAAAAGGCTAATGGAGAGATCTTGTTACAAAGGATCAAGTGTAGTATAGAAGTGAAAAAAGTGAAGTTCACAAGAGAAATGATACGGAGACCATGGATATTGATGGTCATTGTAGAGGTTGAGAGGAAAACCACAACAGAAAAAGAAAGGGTGACAAGGAAAATGGCATAAATAATATTAATCAAGAGGAATATGACAGAGAGATAACAGAGAGTCCCATTATCATGGAGATGCTGCTACAAAATAAGATTGTGGAGAACCAGAGACGAGGATGGAAAGTAGTGAGGAAGTTCAAGTGGCCATTAGTACAATTATTTGAAGAGAATCTTAGGGAAACCTTGAGAAACCTAAACCATAAGATGAATTCTTGGGTAGAGAAAGAAAAACTTAGGGGAACTGAGTTCATATTGATGCCATTGACTAAAGGAAAAGTTCAATTTTGTGAACCAGAGAAGGGAGGCATCCTTGGAGAGGATGATGTTGAGAGGAGACCTATTGAGAGTCTCACAGATTTCTTAGAGAGTGAGATACTTCCAATAAGTATCATAAACCCTTTGGAGAGTTCAGATCAACATGTGGATGTGCTGACATAGGAAGCAAAGAAGGGTAGTAAGCCTTATGTTTTTGTAACTAGCAATTTGTGTCTGATTTCAAAATTAACAGGTGATGAGTCATCTGAAGATGCCACGAAGAATGAAGAAAAATAAATGTACTCTTACATTCCTAAAAAAGGAAAGGATCACAATTTTATTATGAATATCGAAGAGGAGACAACATTGTCTCATAAGGACAGACAAGGGGAAGATCATATACAATTTGTCAAAAAGAATGTTGACATAGAGTTAGGGGGACTTGTTGTTGTAGAAAGAAAGGATAAATTAGTTCATGGAGATAGCCAAAGGGAAGTTGAAGAGAGGAATTCAGATGCAATTCCTATAAAATGGAAAGTAGATATTGAGCTGCTGGAAATATTGTTGATGAAACCTGAGTTAGAGAAGGAAAGTACAACCAGAAAGAAAAAATATGTTCAAAGGTAAATTTTAATTTTCAAATTAATTTGAAGGATGTAGGAAAAGAAGAGAATGATGAAAATAAAAATGTTATGAGAGAAAAAAAATCTGAGATATTTCTGAAATATGAAAGGAAACGTCAAATTCAACACTCTGAGTTGATGAATTTTGAGGAAGAGATGAAATTTTTGGAGCAATGGATGGCTAAAGATGCAAGTGATAAAGACCACATAAAAAGGGAAGACACAACTCAAATTGATTTAGAGGAGAAAACAAAAGTTGCAATCAACAAGAGCATAGACAAAGAGAAGAGTAAGAATACTGAAAAAGGAAAGGAGATGCATCGACCAGAGGAGACAAACAACAATATAACATTTCAGCAAGGGAGAAACAACAAAATGCAGAGTATGTACTAACCAGAGGATGAAATGGACATTGAAATTGAAGAATTCAGGATGATGATGGTGAATATGTCTCAGAGAAGACATAAAGAAGCAAAGAAGATCTACACCAATAGAGAAAATGGAGAACAATAACAAGACAAAAGTACAACAACGTAAGAAAGAAACAATATAAAGTTTGGGATCCAGGAGGATTTGAACAGATGGAACTCATGATTAAGAGATCATGAACATTGTTTTCATTGGGAGTCTAATGTCGGAGCATCCTTCCTCCAAAATCAAGTTGATTTCATCATGACCTATGGGGTCTTTCATTATTGGGGACTAGGTTCCCTAAGTATTGATTTATTGTATTTTCCTATGTTTTAATGAATTATAGAGGGGATACATATGATAGGGATTTGATAATGAAAATGCAGATTTGATTGTAAATGTTCTTGAATGTATGAGATCATGAGATGGATTGGGAAATTAGAGAGATCTAGGGTTAGTTAGGTCTCATAGAGATTTCTTAATCCTTAAGATATGAGCTTAGTGAAAGGTTTTTGGATCTAAGAGGATCCATAGGGATTGATTGTTGAGAGGTTTATGAATCTGAACCAAAATTGGTTTTAGAATCCTTGTGAATAATATTGTAAGAGTGAGAGTCATTCGAGAAGTGTCCAATTGAATGGAAGTTAGGCCAGGAAGAGAGTATGACCAAATGAATGTAGATTAGTCCAAATAGAGTGTGACCAATTAAGTGAAAATTAGGCAAGGAAAGTGGCCATCTAGAGTGAGATCAGGCCAAGAGAGAGGAAAGAGACTTATTGAATGTAATTTAGGTCTGAGAAGGAATTGAAGCCTTGTGTAAATTAATGTATAGTAAGTGTGAATATGGGTAACTAAAGAAAAGGACACTGTCTTTCGAGTGTTTGCAGATAAGTCTTTGTTCATCATGTGTGAGAAATATTTGTTACTTTGAATGTTATGTTTGTGTGGAAATAGGTATTGTAAACCCTTGTAGATGGGTGCAAAGGTTGAATGTAGACGTTAGAGTTTTGTTGTAGGTTTCAAGGAAGAGGAGTCTTAGGGAAACATAACATATCATGGATCATTGTAAAGGATTGATGACCCTATTTTAATGGTAGACATGTAGCTCAAGATCGATATCGTGGAAGAGGTTACAAGCATTGTCGATCTCTTGATATCAATTGTGGACCATTGGATGAGAGAAAGAGTCCAAGAGTTATTTGATTGTGGGAGAATGAATTTAGGGAGACATATCCTATCGGGACTCATCAAAACCATCGGATCATCTAAGGGAGGATTGGAAGTGGAAACCATTTTTGACCATTATAATAGAGATCAATTCCATAGTTGATCATGACCATCAAATCATGAAGTCGGTGCACAAGAGGTATGACCATTGGATCATAGGTCAATGTTGAGCGAGAATCATTGGATGTAGTTGTAACTCCATGGAGCAACCTCGGCCATTCAATTCAATCCATGATTAAGTCCTAAACATTGATTTGATTTGAATGAAAGTTTCACGATAAGGAGATCGGATCGTCAATCCAAAGTCGTGATCAACGATAGAGGAGAAAATCACAAATTGGAGTTGCACGAGATTTAATTTGTAGGAGGAAGCACCCTATTGATTGGGACAATTTGTTGAATTGATGACATGTGAATCTTAATTTTATGCACATTGTGACAAAGTGTTAACACACTACCATGTCGGAGTAGCACGAGTCATTCTCAACACCTGATTAAAACAGGACAGTGGGATCAACATTGAGGTTGGATAGAGTCTCCACCTTTGATTATGACAGAGAAAGGAAGATTAATTTTCATGATTAGTGCGCTTAAGTGGATAAGCTAGGGTCACATGCACGGGTTGCGTAAATAAAGAAAAGATTTTAAGTCCTTGTGTTTTAGGTGCATATGGGTTGATGCATCTATAAAAGAGCTGGAGGAAGACAGAAACCATAAATAGATCCTTGGACACCCCATTATGGGTTTAATGAGAAGCAATCCAATTTAAGTTGCCATGGTAGGTAGCAATCAATTAATAAAATGAATTAATGTGTGAGTGCATGGATGCATTAGCATGAGGAGAACATTTTTCACAAGTGTGAATAGTAAAATTTCCAGCATTGAGATTCTTGACGAGATGCACTGAGCCTTGGAAAGAGGTGGACAACCAAATGGATTGTGTGGAACTGAATGGGTTCATTATCTTTGGATTGTGCAGGCTTGAGGGAAGATAGATGGTGTACTTTTAATTGTTGTGTGTTAAAAAACCTTTGAGTTTGTGTGTTGACTAGTTTGGGAAGCTAAGTGTTTGTGGATTCATAACCCTAGCTCTGGGTGACGTATTGTTGAAACTGTTCTTGAACCTTGGAATAACAATGTCTAAAGTTTGGTGGAATGTTCCTCCAGCAATTGGTGAATGGTATTGTTAAAGATAAGTGCTCTTTGTGATGGTTTCTCTTCTTATATATTTATTTTATTTTAGTTGCTTAGTAATTATTATCTCCTAGACTAAGTAATTGTAATGTGTCTTCTTGCTACTTACCCTGTGCATACATATTGTTCAACTGTTTCATAACTTAATATGAATCTTGACCCTGTGCATGCATATTGTTCAATCATTTCATAACTTAATATAAATCTTGATTAATGCACATATTATTTAGTTATTTGGTATCATAATTTGAATTAGGTCAACAAGTGTGTTCTTGGGTGTCGTGGGAGTGCCAGGCCTGTGGTGGTGGATGTGACAAATTGGTGTCAGAGTGTCTTGAAGGGATTTATGGAAGTAGCACACTTGTGGTTGGGTATCCTACATAGAGGTACTACTAGAAATTTTTTTTAATTTCCATGTTCTGATGCGGGACATGTCAGATCAAAATTGTCTACAAATTTTGATCTGCTTGTTAAATATATTTTCCAGGTGCTTGTTAAATATATTTTAGATTTCTATTTTGTACAAATTCATTGGTAAAAGAGTGTCTCTTTGGTAAAAAACATTAAAATTCCAAACATAGGTATAGAGACATATTAACATTGCAATAAACAACTAAAATCCTTTTCATTGCTCCTAAAAAATTCCCTAGTTAATTTAACTTTTCTTCATCCCACCCGTCACTGTCTGCACCTTAATATAAAGGTCTAATAAGATTCATAACCCAAATCATCTTGCTAGTAGTATTATTTATTATTACCTTACACACGGGATTGAAAACATGAGAATTTCTGTGTCTATAGGTCAATTTATATTCAAAATATGATCCCCACGACAAACATATATGCATTTACTTCTTCATACATTAACGAAGAGAAAGGATTTATTAGTCTAGCCATAGGATGGATTGTATGTTGCGATGCAGTTTAAACGGTCGAATCCCTTGGTGGAGGGTCCTCCATATCATCAACAGTAAAATATTCGAAGATCTGATTTTACAATTGACTTTTCTTTATTCTCATCTCTGTTAGGAATTTTAATCTCGTTAATGAAACTAGTTAGTGAAACAGTTTATAGTTACTCTCGTTTCTTAACCAACAGTTACTCTCGTTTCTTAACCATAAAACTGTCAATTTGTAGTATTTATTCAGTTAATATGAAATCAACATCTGTGCATTCATTCCCAACATTTATGGTATTCTTTTTATTTATGTTTAGATGGTATCAGAGTGATAGGTTGAGAGAAGGATTGTGAGAATTGTTGTTTTCCATTTCATCCCATGATTTATCTTCCATAAATTTAACGTCTCTAATTACTAGAAATTTCTTAGTAACAAGATTGTATAATCTCTATGCTTTCAACTGTTCACTATAGCCAATAAAAATGTACTTCTCACTTGTATCATCAAGCTTCTTTCTTAGCTCTTGAGGAAGATGAGAAAAAGAAACACAACCAAAAATTTTGAAATGAGAAACATTTACCTTAGATCCACACCATTTTTCTTCAGGTACTTTACCTTGAACACCAGAAGTTGGTGATCTGTTAACTATATAAATTGAACATGCAACTGCTTCATCCCAATAATCTCTAGACACTTTTCTTGCTATAAGTAAACTCCTTGCCATGTTCATGATGGTGCGATTCTTTCTTTCTGCCACTCCATTTTTTTGTGGAGTATATCTAGTGGTCATTTTCTTCTTAATACCATGATGTTTACAAAATCAACAAAATCTCTTGAGTCATATTCACCTCCTCCATCAGATCTCAAAACTTTGACAAATCTGGCACTTTGTTTCTCTGCTTCAGCCATGAATTCTTTGAATCAAGTGAAAGTTTTGGATTTGTGTTTGAGAAAATAAACCCAAAATTTCTTGCTAAAATCATCAATAAATGTCAGAAAATAAAAAATTCCACCAATTGACTAATTTTGCATAGGTACACATAAGTCTGTTTGAACTAACTCTAAGCACTCTTTGGCTCTATAAGAGGATGATGGAAAACTATCTCGTTGGTGTTTTCCTACTATGCAACTTTCACAAGAAGGAATCTCATTAATCGAAGGAGGAAATCCTATCACCATAAAATGTCTTTGTAACAAACTCATACTTTTGACTGGTAAATGACCATAACGATAATGCCATAACTCAATTTCAGTCACATTAGAAATATTACATGCGTACATCTTCCCACTTCTCATTTCTAAGGGAAACAATCTGTTCTTTGTCATCGAGACTTTTTCAACAAGTCTTTTAGTTGGATTAAGAATTGTGCAAGTGTTGTTGTGGAAAGTAACATCATAACCATGTTCCATTAATTTCCCTATACTCAACAAATTGTGTTTGATATTTGGTACATAGTAAACATTAGGAAATTTTTTTACTTCACCCTGCTTTGTTAAAACTGGCACAACACCTTTTCCTAAAGCTTTGATCAAATGATCATCACCCAAACTAATTGTAGTAATAAAAGATGTATCAATACTAGAATGTAAATCATTGTGACCAGTCATATGATTGCTACATCCACTATCTAGCAACCAAATATCTTTTCCAAGAATTTGATGAGATACTTGACATGAAAGAAAAAAAGTATCAGATGTTTCACTTTCTGTGACATTAGCTTTATTTCTATACTGCAACTTACGCCATTCAGATATATGGTGACCTAAAATTTTACAATAATGACATTGAATTTATGATTTATTTGTCCATCTTTGACCATGATCTTGTGAAGACGACATTGACTGCTCTAACTTGTCTTTTGTTTGTTCAGGTTTGTCTCTTGTTTGAGAATGTCCTCTACCACGTCCTCGACCACATCCATGAAAACTTCTGCCTCTACCTCTGTCCATGGACACCATAGTCTGAAATGCATGTTCTAAAGTACCAAGATCCAAGGTCATCCTTGCTTCATGAAATAACAATGAATCAGTTAGTTCTTCTATAGAAAAATTAGTTAGATGTTTCGAATCAAGAAGAGCAATAGCTACCATTTCAAATTTCTTAGGTAAACTTCTAAGAATGTTTTCAGCAACTCTTTGGCGTGTGATTTCTTTTTCACCATTAATCCTAAGTCGATTAATAATATCCATAAATTTATTCATAAATTGATCAACACTTTCTGATTCACTCATTTTGAGGGTTTCAAATTGAGTTCTAAGGGTTTGAAGTCTCATAGTTTTCACTTTATCATTACCCTTATAAGCTAACTTAAGAATATCCCATGCTTCTTTAGCAGTCTTGGAACCAATAATTTTAGGAAATATATAATCATCTAAAGAAACTAAAATATACGATTTGGCTTTTCCTTCTTTTTGCCTAAGTTCTTCCAATGTTTTTCTTTGAACAACAGTCATAGCTACAACAACATTTGCATCAGGTTCTATGAACCCTATTTCAACACAATCCCAACATCCTTGACCTTGCAAAATGACTTTCACCTTCTCACTCCAAAAATCATAATTGGAACCAACTAGAGTTGGTGCTTGAATTGACCAAGAACTAGACATGTTTCTAATTCCAAAATATCAGCCACAAATGTTTTTTTTATATATAACTCCAAGTGAATTTTTAGATTTCAATGAAACTTAAAAAAAGTCCAAATTTTATAAATATTCTTCAGCAAAATCCAGAGTAAATAATAAAAATGTTCATAAAAAAAATTCCAAGCATGTAATTCTCAGCGAACTCCCTCTTCCAATTCAGCAGTGGCTATTCTCCAAACCAGTGGCAGCTCTATGGCACTTTTTCAAACTGGCGAGAAACTCTTCTCCAAACTGGTGGCAGCCCTGCGGCACTTCTTCAAACTGGCAGGTGGATTCTTCAAATTAGCTGGCAGTGTAGACAACAACTTAATGTTCATAATGGTATTATTCACTGTGGAAGAGAGACGTGGAAGTAGACATCAACAGGAATCAGAAGCTCCTTCTCATGTTCATGAAGAGCTAAGAAAGAGGCTTGATGATAGAAGTGAGAAGTACATTTTTATTGGCTATAGTGAACATTCGAAAGCATACAGATTATACAATCCTGTTACTAAGAAATTTCTAGTAAGTAGAGATGTTAAATTTATGGAAGATAAATCATGGGATGAAATGGAAAACAATACTTCTCACAATCCTTCTCTTGAATTATATGAACATCAAGAACCTACAAAGTTAGATGAACATCAAGAATCAATAACACATCTTCCAAGATTACAAGTTCAAAATGAAAGTAGTTCTTAGTCTCATAATGATTCTTCATCTCATAGTGATTCAGATTCTGACCATAATCATTAAAGAACGAGAATTTTGCGTGATATATATGACCAAGATGATAATGTAGTACAATTTGCATTTTTCTCATCTCAACCTACTTGTTTTGATAAAGCTGCAAAGCAAAAAGTATGAGTAGATGCAATGAATAATGAAATATAATCTATTGAAAGAAACAATACATGAGATTTAGTTGATCTACCTACAGATAAAACTGTCATAAGTGTCAAATGGGTTTATAAAACTAAACTGAATGAAAAAGGTGAGATTGAGAAACACAAAGCAAGGTTAGTTGCTAGAGGTTTTTCACAACAACCTGGCATTGATTATGGTGACGCTTTTGCACCTGTAGCAAGATTAGATACTGTTCGATTTGTTTTGGCCATTGCAACACAAAATAAATGGCCTATTTATCAAATGGATGTCAAGTTAGCCTTCTTGAATGGAGTGTTAAATGAAGAAGTGTATGCCCATCAACCACCTGGATTTTAAGTTAAAACACAAGAGCATCGAGTTTACAAATTAAAGATATCCTTGTACAATTTGAAGCAAGCTCCGCAATCTTGGTATAGTAGAATTGATCATTATTTACTCAAATATGGTTTCAGTAGGAGCAAAAATGAGCCTTCTTTGTATATCAAGGATAATCAGTAGGGTAATATTCCCATCCTATGTGTTTATGTTGATGACATGATCTACACAACAAACATAATGTTAGATGCATTCAGATCAACCATGAAAAATGAATTTGAAATGAAAGATCTTGGATTAATGAAGTATTTCTTAGGCATTGAAGTAGAGAAATCTAATCATGGTATATTTATTAGTCAACAAAAATATGCTGCTGAAGTTTTGAAAAAATTTAAGATGGCAAAGTGTAAGCCTGCTGACACTCCTATTTCTCCTGGCACTAAATTAAGCAAGGAAGATTTGGGACTAGTAATAAGTTCCACATTGTATAAAAAATTGTTGGTAGTCTTATGTATCTTACTACTACAAGACCTGACATAACATATGCAACAATTTACATTTCTAGGTTTATGGAATATCCTAAGGATTCTCATTGCAAAGTTGGTAAGAGGATATTAAGATACATTGCAGGTACAACCACTTATGGTTTGTGGTACACAACTTCAACAGACAGTATGCTTACAAGTCATACCGACAATGATTATGTAGGAAGTATCCACGACAGAAAAAACACTTCGGGCTATGCTTTTCTTTTTGGAAATAATTTGATTTCATGGGAATCTAGGAAGCAACCCATAGTTTCTATATCTTCTGTAGAAGCAAAATATGTAGTGGAAACAAAAACAACATGTCATGCTGATGCAGGAGCATCGCCAGCACATCAAGTGAGCCAGCACGGAAAGCGGAAGACAACTGGACATAAGCCAACACAAATTTTGAATTTTGCTTGGATTGATGCACCAAAACTTTAAATGTGTTACTTAAATGAGGCGCACTTGTATATTGTAATGGACCTTGAGCGGATAGCTCTCGTCCTTAGGTAGATAGTCGGCATTTAATATAGTTAATGCTGGTAGATAGGAATTTAATTCTAGATTTGATAGCTTTAGAGTCCAAGAGGGAAAACGGATATAGACACCCTCATTGTATTATTGTAACATAACCCCTGAGCAGTGAATGAGAAGAAGCAGAAGAGCATGAAGAGAACTGTATGAAGAACACTCATGTACAGATATTTGAATTAATAGAAAGAGCTTTGATTCAAATTCATGGTTTGTGTCTGATTCTCTGTGTATTGATGTTATGCTCATGGATGTTTGCTTCATGTTATACATTTGATTTTATATGTTGTGTATGTGATTTCATGGTTGAGTTGAAGTCTGAGAAGGAGATAGAATGAGTTTCAATTGTTTCTCTATCTGAGCCAGAGGATTCCTGCAAGGAGTGCAGTCGAATTGTCCGCAAGGAGTGCGTTGACAGAAGGGTTCAATTAGAGAATTTTTTTGTTCTCATTCCCTCGAAGGTGCAGTTAGGCACAGTGCCGTGCAAGGAGTGCACAGGCCAAAGGAAAGTCTCAGAGTTGCGATTCTGAATGAGAGTATTGAAACTGCTGCTGCAGGAGTGCGTAGATTTAAAAGACTTCAACACTTAGACAATGATTGAAGATTTTCCGCAAGGAGTGCGTGTAAGAGGTTTCCAAGAAGACAGAAGTCATGAAAAGTCGAGAAGGGATAGGCCTTCGAATTCACTGAAGTATAAGTGCAGGGAAGATGCTATTGAAAGTCTGAGGGAAGCGACGCAGGTTGGCGAGCAACTGAACGAGTCTCGTGGAGGGACCCTTCATCACTTCGTGGATGGCATAAGGAAGAACGGACGGTCGGAATACTATGAGAATATTTCATGAAGTTCTGAGGACCGTTAGATCTTGCAGAGGTACAGGGAAGTTATCAGCGTAGGCGTGGGAAGTATTCAAGCTCACGAGGGGTAGAGTCATCGATCCAAGTCATAAGGACCGTAGGATCTACACGTGACATCGTGTATCGAGGATTCGCTAGTCGAAGCTCCAAATTTGTGCCAATCCATCGACATCTGGATTCACGATCCCGCGAAGTCCGATATCCCGATAGAAGTGATGGGGAGTCGAAGAGACAGCTCATGCGTGTGTCAGAGTTTCAGCATATCGCAAGTCGGGAGTTGGTAAAGTGAAGTGTTTGATTCCCATGAGTTATGAAATCGCAATAGAGCCGAAGTCCCGATAGAGGAAAGAGGAAGTCGACACTGACTGACATATCGAGTTTCAGGGATTCGAGAACCTAGTACTCGACCTTCGAACTCGCGAAGTCACGAGTTTCGATTCCCCGATAATTCAAGAAAGGGGGATCGCGAGAAGAGAACTATGGGTGCAGATTTCCCGATAGGGAAATAGAAGAACCTTGGAGTTCTTCAGGTTGAAGAGAAGAATATCCTGTGAGAGCGGGTGTGCCTGTGGGTGTGGCTGCGTCAGGTTTGGTATCAGAGCCTGGAAAGATTCTTTTCTTTCTGTAGCAGAGAAAAGAAATTCACCATGCCACTGAGAATAGAAAGACAGTCACCTGATCCAGAAGATAGGGAGGTGCAAAGAAGAGGCAGGCAAGTAGCAAATCCACAAATGGAGAGACAGATGCGTGATCTCCGAGCAAGACTCGAAGATATGGAGATAGCGCAAAGACACACAGCTAGTGCAGGGGATCTGAGTGATTCCGAGAGCGAGATTGAGGTTGAATGGGAAGAGGAAGTTGTAGCTGAAGATGCATCAACCGAGCGTTTGATAAAAGTCATTGCCAGAATGGGTGCAAAGGCAAAGATGGACATCCCAGTTTTCGAGAGAAACTTGGATGAAAAGGAGCTACTAGACTGGATTAGATCTCTAGACACATACTACGAATATGAATATGTCGAAGAGGATAAGAAAGTCAAATATGTTGTCACGTGCTTGAAAGGACATGCAACATTGTGGTGGGATGAGCTACAAGCTGAAAGACGCTGCAAGGGCAAGCAAAAGATCAAGAGTTGAAATTGAATGATTGCAAAGATGAAGGCAAAGTTCATCCCGAGAGACTACCAAATTTCTTTGTTCAGGAGGATGCAGAACCTGAGACAAAAGCTGATGACAGTGAAAGAATACAGTGAGGAATTCTATCGACTGAACATCAGGGCAGGTCATTGGGAGAGTGATGATGAGAAGGTTGCCAGATATCTGAATGGTATGAGATATGACATTCAGGATGAATTAAGCATGCTAACCATCCGAACGGTGGAAGATGCTTACCAATTGGCTCTGAAAGCTAAGGAGAAGCTGAGGCGTATGCAAGGTCAGAGGGGCCGAGGCAGAAGTCATCCCAGAGGCAAGACAGTTGCCCAGGACAAATTTCAGAAGCCCAAGGAGGAATGGAAGAAACCTCAGGGTAAAGTTGAAAGAGGTGGAACCTCACAGAGAGGGCCATATGCAGAACAGAGAGGACAACAAAATGATCAGCAAGGAGATTATGCTGACGCAAATACTTTTCCTCGTACAAGAGGTGGAGTGATCACATGTTTCACGTGTGGAAAGAATGGGCACAAGACTTACGAGTGTCCAGAGAAAAAGAAAGACACTGGAGAAGCTCACATCACCGAAGCGCAGAGGCGGGATGTTGAAGCAGAAGACGCAGAAGGCGAAAGATCGCTTATGATGCGAAAATTCCTTTTGACCCCTGAGAAAGAAGTGGAAAGCTTAGTCCAAAGGACTAGACTCTTTAGGATTGCTTGCAATACCAAGGATAGGGTGTGTAAGGTCATTATGGGTAGTGGTAGCACGGATAATCTCGTATCTACAGAGATGGTAGAGAAGCTGGAGCTGGAGACAACTGATCATTCAAGCCCATATAGAGTTTCGTGGCTACAGAAGGGACACCAGGTAACTGTTACTAAATAATGCTTGGTTGAATTCAATATAGGAGGGTATAATGATAAGATTTTGTGTGATGTTATTCCCATGGATGTATGTCATCTACTGCTGGGTAGACTGTGGCAATATGATAGAAATGTGATTCATGATGGAAGGATGAACACATATACCCTAGAGAAGAATGGGAGGACACACATGTTGCTTCCGATAAAAGATAAGGAGGTGAAACTGGAAGAAAGAAACACTGTACTTCTCATGAGTGGGAAAGAACTTCTTACAGAGGTGAAGAAGAAAGAAGATCCACAATTCTTTGTTTTCAGGAAGCCGAGGATTGTTTTGACTAGCACAAGAGTGGATGATTTACCAGATGAAGTNCACCTATAAGGAGCGTGAGTCACCATGTTGACCTCATACCAGGAGCTAGTTTGCCAAATAAAGCCGCGTACAGGTTGACGCCGCAAGAAAATGAAGAGGTCAAGAAGCAGGTCCAGGAGCTGTTGGACAAAGGATTGGTAAGGGAAAGCTTGAGTCCATGTCCTGTTCCAACAGTACTCAGTCCGAAGAAAGACGGAGGCTGGAGGATGTGTACCGACTCAAGGGCGATCAATAAGATAACCATCAGGTAAAGGTTTCCATTGCCAAGGATGGATGATCTGATGGATTTCCTAAGTGGGGCAAAGTATTTTTCAAAGATTGATTTGAAGAGCGGATACCACCAGATTCACATGAGAGAGGGTGATGAATGGAAAATAGCCTTCAAAACAAACGAAGGTTTGTATGAATGGATAGTCATGCAGTTTGGCTTGACGAATGCACCAAGTACCTTTATGAGGTTGATGAATGAAGTCCTGAGGGAGTTCATCGAAAAATTTGTCATTGTTTATTTGGACGACATACTGATTTACAGTAAGTCAGAGGCTGAACACCTGAAGCATTTGGCCATTGTGATGAATAAGCTACAGCAGGAGAAGCTGTTGATTAATACGAAGAAGTCCTCATTTATGAAGATAGATCTCATTTACTTGGGTTATGTTATATTTGCGAATGAGTTGAGGATGGATCCGGATAAGGTGGAAGTGATAAAAAATTGGCCATCACCGAGAAATATTTTTCAGGTGAGAAGTTTTCATGGTTTGGCTAGTTTCTAACCGAAATTCATCAGGAATTTCAGTGGAATCAGCGCAGTGATGATGGATACAGTGAAGAAGCAACATAAGTATTTTCACTGGACAACAGAGGCTGAGAAGAGATTCAATCTATTTAAGCGAAAGATCACAGAACAACTGGTGTTGGTGTTGCCAGATTTCCTGAAGACATTTCAGGTGAAATGTGACGCAAGTGGGTTCGCCATAGGAGCGGTCTTGAGTCAGGAAAAGTTTGTGACTCAACAGGAAAAGTTGAATCAGAAACATGTAAAATGAGTTGAGTATATGCAGAATTTCACATTTGTTATTAAACATATTTCGGGTACTACTAACAAAGTGGCTGATGCTTTGAGCAAGAAGTGTTTGTTGTTGCAAGAGTTCCGAGTCAAAACACTGGGTTTTGAGGATCTCAGGAATATGTATGCAGGTGATCCAGATTTTGCAGAAGTGTATGAAGCAGCTGAGAAACTAGTTCTCAGAGATAGGAGTCATTGGATAGACTATATGATCCAGGAAGGGTTGTTGTTCAGAGGCAATCAATTGCACATTCCGAAATGCTCCATGAGAGAGAACTTGTTAAAGGAAAAAAACAGTGGAGGCTTGGTAGGACATTTTGGCCATGAAAAAACATTCATGAAGCTGAATGAATCATATTTTTGGCTAGGGATGCGAGCATAGGTCAAGATATTCGTTGAAAGATGTTGAGTTTGCCAGCATTCGAAGGGCAGAAAGAAGAATGCAGGTTTTTATCAGCCATTGCCCATACCAGAGAGGCCATGGGAGGCGATTAGCATGGATTTTGTATTAGGTTTGCCAAGGACGCAAAGAGGTGTTGACTCATTCTTTGTGGTAGTGGATAGGTTT
>JASDQU010241067.1:40353-76069 GCA_032191745.1 Picea mariana | reverse complement strand
GCGTTCAACATCACTGGGTGTTATGCTGAGATTCCTTAGCCTCTCTGGTAGTTGAGACTCATCATCTTCTCTGGCATAGTCGAGCTTATCCTTTCTGTTTCAGTTACAGGTTCCAACCCTCATCCAACTGTCAATTTCCTCCACGAATCGTCTTCATTCCACTGGCAGATTCCTTGTAACTCTTCAACTCCTCTGGAACTCACACAGTAGTCTCTTCGCATCCTCTGGTAGAAACCATCAATGGTTTCTAGCAGTTACACTGTGAGGATCAACATTAGCCCTCCGATCATGCTCATTTTTACCTCCATCATTGGATTAACTCTGATGGGTTCTTGCATTATTTACCCATTTCGCACTTTCACAATTCAAAGATTCTGCGATGAGACATCTTGAGTCTCCATGTCACGAGCTCCGAAAAGGAGCTTGGCTGCTCTAGCTCCCTCCTCTACCTCTCGCTGATGTGACCAAGGGATGTGACCGCAACCTTATGCATAAGGTGCTTTCGCAATTTCATATTTCGTGAGTCTGGAGATGAGGCATCTCGACTCTCCAAGTCACGATCCTCGATACCCCGAAATGGCGTGGGATAAACGGTCCTGATTAACACTTGATCTAACGGCTCAGATCATTTCATGATTTCACATATCGCGATTTCGACATTCCTGTGGTGAATGTTCTTGTCACTTCCAAATCCCGATCCACGAAACTCCATAAAGAAGTCGTATCAACTGTCCATATCACATCTTGATCTGACGGTTGCAATTATATCGCGATTTCGCATATCGCGATATCAGAATTCTTGATGTTAACATTCCTTGACATCTCCAACACTCGATCCTCGAATTCCCGAAATGGACTTAGATTCAACGGTCCAGATTCAATCTTGATTCAATGGTTGCGATTGAATCACGAATTCGCATATCGTGATTTCGACATTATTGTTACATTGTTTTCTTGTCTCTCTATGTCGCGATTCATGAAACTTCGATATGGAGCTGGCTCAATGGTCCATATCTGATCTTGATTCAATGACTATGATTAAGTCACGATTTTTCATATCATGAAATCGGGATTCCTATTGCATTGTTTCTTTGACATCTCCAACTCTCGAACCTCGAAACTCCGACAGGGTGTAAATTTGCTGACATCACATGTGTTAAATAACTGCCACATGTCACCCTGATTCGTGACTTACATGTGCTTGGAATGTTGAATCAGTCTGACACTTGTCATTACCTAGTTGTGCCACATGTTCCTAGCTCGTGGTTTGCTGGCGTGATTCAGATCGACGGTCCATATGTGATCTTGATTTGATGGCTCAAATTACATCGTAATTTTGCATATCGCGAAATCAAGATTTCTGTGGATGATATTACTTGTCATCTCCAACTTTCGATCCTTGAAACTCCGATAGGGAGTCGGATCAACGGTCCACATAACCCCCTGAGATGGACAGTCCTCCTGCTTTCGGGATTTTGTGAGCCCTCTACTCCTTGCACTTTAAAGAACGTGCAGGTTCTCCTCGATCCAACGGTGGTCGGACCCTGCGCGTGGATCTAACGCTTGAGATCTATCCTCCTCTTCCACGTGCTCTTCTTGTCTATATTCAGATCTGACGGCCCTCGTTTGTTCAGGAATTTTGGATGGGATCCAACAAACAGAAATGATTCTCAACCTTTACTCTTCAACATGCTCTTATTCAGATATGACGGCCATTGGGAATTCAGGAAAACGAACATTGTTGTTTCTCCTCCCCGATTATCACTGTACCGCTGATCATCGCTGCTGTACTCAAGCCATCATCACTACTGTACTTTCCATCAATGACAAGTCTACATTGCCTGTAAAACATGCTAAAAATCCTCTGTACATTCTTCCTGTACCCATGCCATCTTCATTGCTGTACTTTCCATCAATGACAAGCATATGCTACATGTTAAACATTTTCCAACACAACAACCAAACTATTGCTATTTTAATTGATTCAGGAGCTAGTCATAGCTATATAGATCCTAATATGGTGGAAATTTTGCAATTGCCAAGAAGCAAGCATGGAAAGTTTTGGTTGGTGCAACTGGCTACAAGAGCCAAACGAAAATTTAATGAGATGGTTAAGTCATGTCCTATGGACATGAATGGATTGAATACCAGAGAAGATTTGAACATCTTTCCTTTAGGTTCATATGAATGTCTAATTGGGATGGATTGGTTGGACCAAAATCATGCTCTCCTAGACTATCATAAAAAAACATTTACTTGCTTGGATGAGGAAGGCAAACTAAGGAAAGTGCAGGGAATTTCCAGGGCAGTAACCATCAGAGAAATTTCAGCATTGCAGCTGAAGAAATGTTACAGGAAAGGGTGTCAAATATTTGTAGTACATATGGAAAATACACCTAAAGATAAAGTGTCAAATTATGCAATCCTAAAATATTTTTAAGATGTGTTCAGGGAGGTACCTGGACTACCCCCAAGGAGAGATATTGATTTCTCTCTAAATTTAATGCCTGGAGCAACTCCAGTGTCAAAGATTCCTTACAGGACAGTACACCAAAATTGAAGGAGTTGCAAATGAAGCTTGAAGAACTTTTGAAGGAGTATATATGCCCAAGTGTGTCACCTTGGGGTGCCCCAGTCTTGTTCATGAAGAATAAGGATGGGACATTAAGATTGTACATTGATTTCAGAAAGTTGAATAAAGTGGCTGTGAAGAACAAGTATCCTCTGCCAAGGATTGATGATCTTTCTGATCAATTGAAGGATGCAAATATATTTTCAAAGATAGATCTCAAGTCAGGATACCATCGGGTAAGGATTAAACAGGAATATAGCAGCAGGACTGCCTTCAAGACAAGGTATGGTCATTATGAGTTCATAGTGGTGCCATTTGGGTTGTCAAATGCACTAGTTGTTTTCATGTGCTTAATGAATGGTGTTTTCCGAGAATATTTAGATAAGTTTGTCATTGTATTTTTGGATGACATTATTATATATTGTAAGTCAGAAGAAGAGCATGAACATCATTTGAGGATGGTGTTGCAAGTATTAAGGGAGCATCAGTTGTATGCCAAATTGAGAAAGTGTTCATTTTATCAGAAACAAATTCATTATTTGGGGCATATCATTTCAAAGGATAGGATAACAGTGGATCTTGAGAAGATAGAAGACATTATAGAATGGTCAGTGCCAAAGAATGTGAAAGAGGTTAGATCATTCATGGGCCTTGTAGGCTACTACAGAAGATTCATTGAAGGATTTTCAAAGATTACACACCCAATCACTTCCTTGCAAAGAAAGGGTGTGAAGTTTCAGTGGACATTGGATTGTGAAAAGAGTTTCCAACACTTGAAACAATTGTTAACAAGTGCTCCAATACTTAGGATTGTAGACTCAAATGAAGACTTCATTGTATGCATAGATGCATGTAAAGAAGGAATTGGTGGAGTCCTCAATCAAAATGGTTTTGTTATATGTTATGAAGCAAGGAAGTTGAAGGAGCATGAAAGAAACTATGCCACTCATGATTTGGAGCTGGTAGCCATAGTGCATGCATTGAGGAAATGGAGACACTACCTCATGGGGAAAAGGTTTGAGCTGTAAACATACCATAATGGATTGGAATATTTATTTGATCAGCCAACTCTAAATGCTAGGAAAAACAGATGGTTAGAATTTTTGAGCGAATATGACTTTGATATAAAGAATATCAAGGGGAAAGAGAGCAAAGTGGTTGATGAAATCAGTATAGGAGTGCATGAATTGCATGCTACAAACATTATCATGTACCAATTAGATTTGAAAGATAGAATTATGGAGGTTGCCAAATCAGATTTGCAATACAAGGAATTAGTGGAAAAATTACAAGAAGGTAATTTGCAGCAGAAAATTGAAGAATACAAGCTAGATAATGATGAAATCCTCATGTACAGGGGCATAATTTATGTACCAAATTCTTAGAAATTGAAAAATATGATATTGAGTGAAATGCATAATGTATCTTATGTTGGGCACCCATGATATCATAAAACTATTGCAGCTGTCAAAAGCCAATATTATTAGCTAGGAATGAAAAAAGAGGTTGCCGATTTTATGGATAGATGTTTGGAAATATCAAAAGGTAAAAGATGAGCATAGACACCCAGCTGGTTTGCTATAGCCATTAGCCATTTCTGAGTGGAAACGGGAAGTTGTAACAATGGATTTCATTACCAAACTCCCCAGAACAAACAAGAAACATGATTCTATCATGGTAGTGGTGGATAAGCTTACTAAAGATGCCCATTTTATTCCAGTTAAACTCATTCACAAGGCAACGAACATTGTTGATGTTTATATGAGGGAAATTGATAGATTACATGGCATACCCAAGACAATTGTGTCTGACAGAGATCCAAAATTTACCTCAAAATTTTGGAAATGATTATTTAACGGGTTTGGAACAAATTTGAATTTTAGTACAACTTATCATCCAAAATTAGATGGAAAAAAATAGAGGGTGAATCAAGTGATTGAGGATATGTTGAGGATGTATGTGATGGATAAACCATCAAAATGGGAAGACTACCTACACTTGGTAGAGTTTGCTTATAAGAATGGGTACTAAGAATCTCTAAAGATGAGCCCATTTGAGGCACTTTATGGCAGAAAGTGCGACGCACTGGTAAGCTGGGATAACCCAACAGACAGAGCAGTTGTTGGGCTAGATTTACTCAAGGAAATGGAGGAGAAAATGATAAAAATAAAAATAAAAATTAAATGTTTCCCAAGACAGATAGAAAATCTATGTTTATAAAGGCATAACTCACAAGGAATTTAAAGTGGGTAACCATGTGTTCCTAAAAGTGAAGGCTAACATAAGTTCCTTGAAGTTGGGAAATTGTTCAAAGTTGGCAGCTCACTATTGTGGGCTATTTGAAATCCTAGAAAGGATTGGTCCAGTTGCTTATATGATTTCATTGCCTACATCTATGTCTGTTCATAATGTATTCCATGTGTCATTACTAAAGAAATATATACCTAATGCTAATCATGTTATTGATTGCAATGTGATTCAGGTGGAGCAAGAAGGCACTTTCCAAGTGCACCCGGTACGCATTCTAGATCATAAAATCAAATAGATTCGGAATCAATCCATAGGGCTTGTAAAGGTCCAATGGACCTGGTACAGTCCTGATGACGCTACTTGGGAGCATGAGGATGCAATGTAGACATAATACCCACATCGTTTTTAGGATGTTTGAAATTTTGTTGTATATGTGTACATGATGCACCGAGGACAATGCATAAATAAGGGGAGGGGATTGTAATATCCCCAGAACAAACCCAATTGTAAATGTAAATGAAAATGTACTTAAGTTGGTGAGTTGTTTGATATCATTTTGTATGCACCTTTCATGGCATAGTGCGCATAGGTACTTCGCAGTAAAATGATGTAGTGTGCACATTCTAGGATACCACGCACAACATCTTAAGTGCGCATGATGTTGAGGCCATGGATCCTTTGTGTTTATGATATGTTTTATAGGCTGGTTAGCTAGTTATTATAAGCTGGGATGCTTATGTTTTGGAATTAGGCCAGAGTGCCTAGATGTTAAAGGCTACTGCATTTCATTTTGTATATGTCTCATGATTAATATAAAATACATCGTTGTGCGCAGACCGACCATGATAAAAGAGATGGGGGACTAAAATCCACTGGTTAGGGAAATGGAGGGCCAAAAGTTAAGGAAAAGGGTTAACCTAGGAAGCTTAAGCTAAAAAAGAATATCATATTAATATTTCTTAAAACATAAAGTATGGATAATTATTTTATCCTAAGTTCTAAAGTTGGGGACAAGTGGGCCAAAGTAGCTCCCAACATGAAAAGTGTCAAGTTGGGGACATGCATACATATTGTTGGGACTTAGTTCATTTTCACACACTCTCCCATCATTCAACCATCATTCAACCATGATTCCATGGCCATTTTTCACTCACACAGTCAATTATCCTTCATACATTCATGATTGTACCTGAACTTGTATCCATAACCATTTTGTGCTGGTGTACTTAGTTAGCTGGGGAGTTGGACTGAGGAAGAGGGTTGTCATGCCTGTGGGATATTGAAGAGGCGGGTTGTCAGGTCTGTGAAAAATTATCTGGGTGAGATACTTGTTGGGAATATATTTCCTAAAGGTGCTAAACTGCAACTATAGTGCTCTGAGACTTCCTGTCTGACCTGTTGCGGAAGCCTGGAAAGGAAGTGGGGCAGACAAAGGAATATTGAGTAGAGAAGGGGCAGACTTCCTGGGTGGGACATGCATGTGGGGAATGAGGGACTGTAGGTTGTTGGTTTGATTTGGCACCTGAGACAAAGTATTTCCTGTTGTCTATGAGCCTTTATCCTGGTTAGGAATCCCTTTACCCGGGTGGATTTTAGTCCCAGCTCGGGGGTGTCTCACTGTTGAGATTGATGAATAGTGTGGTGTAAGGCTGGGAGGTTCATAGAAGGTCTGCACGGAGTTGGTGAAATTCTTACAAAGATAAATGTTAACTGTGTGATAAAATTACATGCTGCATTATTATTTGCGTGTTTATTTTATGGGTTTATCTTATGTGTGTTTATAAATGTCTATAAATTTATGGGTATTTCCTGTATATGTTGCATGTGTATGTTGATTGTTATTTCAGTGTGAATCTGTGTACTTACATATGTATTTTTCTGTTTATGTTTTATATGTAATGCTTCCGCAAGAGTTCTATGTGTATATATTTTAATTGCATGCAATTCAATATGTATATATGCACGTGTGTGTATGTATATATTTGTATATTTATCTAGCATAGCTCAGTTGGATACTAGCTATGTTACAGTATGTTCTGCAGTGAGAGAACAAGAGCATTCTCTCGTGTAGCGTGGCTCGACCATGGGTGGCCGAGGATGTTACATTGCTGACTAGGAAGAGATTGACCCACCACAAGATACAACCATGCTGATATGGGATCCTGACCTGATCATGCCTTTCGATGACCTGTTTGAGTCTCAGGAACAACCCACAGACGTTTCAGTGATATAAACACGCAATAAGGGTCTGCCAAGGTTGAAAGATACCAACACCACCCAGGCTTCAAAGAGTAAGGCAAATCCCAATTTCCTGAAAACACCTTTCTCTCTTGGTAAGAAATCTATAAGCATCCATACCTGGGAATCACCCGGGAATCGCCCAAATTAGATTACAATGTGGTCGAAGATTTGAAGAAGTTATGGAATAATATATCAGTTATGGACATGTGTAGGATTCCTCAGTAGAAATACTTTCTGTTACAGGCTTTGAACTCAGTAGACAAGCCTACGGTAGGTAGTGTTCCAGAAAGAAAATTGTCTGCCACCAATCTAGTGAGAAAACCAACTGTGAACACCTATTCGGGAGATAAGAAAGAAAATTCATTTTCCCATTGTTCCTCTTAATGTTTGAAGTCTTCAAAAGAAATATTCACAATTGTTTGGTATATTCTGGGGCGTCTTCCAACATAATTCCCTTGGCCACCTACAATAAATTAGGTGTCATTCCTCTCAAGAGTGATAAGCATGTCATACAACTAGACAAAACCTAGGTCAAGGTCATGGGAGAACTCAAAGATGTGATGATCAGGATAGAGACACATCCTAACTTTGTAGAAGTGATTGACATTTTTGTAGTAGATATCCTAGAGGCATATCGGATTTTACTGAGTCGAGATTGGTCTGAAAAGATAAACGGGTACTTCAGTATAAACTGGGCACACCTTTGGCTACCACTGAAGGCATACAATAACATGATCAAAATTGATAGGGAGAGATATTTGAAGAATACAGTCACTAATCTGGAAACCCTAAACGAACCTGCATCTATAGATTTCCCCGTGTTAGGAAATTATTCCTGTGATTTCCACTTCAGAAACTTTTCTCCTCTCTTACCCAAAAATCCGAAATGGTTTTTCAAGAAAATTCACCAATACCGACATGAGACTCTCTCTTCTTTCAAGACCCTGCACTAGAGCTTACAAAACAAAAGACGAGAGAGAGAGAAATTGATAAGGAAAACAAAGAGGGGGATTTGCATTCGCATATCTGGACCCTCTATTTTGATGGGTCTAAATCGAAAGAAGGGTCAAGAGCGGGGTGCATCCTCATCGATCCTAAAGGTAAACATCATTTCCTATCCTATAGGCTAGAGTTCAAATGTACCAACAACACTCTCGAATACGAAGCTATAGTACAAGGACTAAAAAAAGTCGTAGATTCAAATGTCAAAGAATTGAAAGTTCTCAAAGATTTTGAAATTATCGTTAGACAAGTAAGGAACAACATACATTGCAATTCTCCTCACCTAAAGAAATATCAGCAGGAGGTGCATAGGTTAATAGAGCACTTTGAATATTTCAATATTACAATGATCTCCAGAGCCAAGAATATTCTTGTCGACTCCTTGTCCAAAAATGCTTCTAGGCTGTCGCCTCTAGAGGATTATGAAGCCTATCGATTCCCTGTGGAGCTGCTCTACAAAATGTCGGTGCCTAATAATATTTCTAATTGGAAAGTCTTTGAAGGAGATGAATCGATCATAAAACTCTTGACTAACCAAGACTATTTCAAAGACTTGTCTATTGATGATGAAGTATTCCAAGAACAACCAACAGATGCAAATCCCAAGGCAGGACAATCTATAGGTAAATCTCACATAATCCGAAAGGGGATAGCTTATCTTTAAAATGTGTTTTATTTGAGAGAGTGATTTAAGGGACCTATAAATGCAAAGACTGGTAGCTCTTGTCCCATGCATGAAACTATAAATCTCGGGACCCTAGAAAACCCAAGGAACATGAATCTCGACAAGACTATATCTAAGGAAGAAATGAAAACTTATCTCACATTATTCAGAAAATATCAAGATGTCTTCACATGGTCCTATAAAGATATGAAAACGTATGATACCCATATCATTCAACACACCATTCCTTTGAAACCTGAAGTGAAACCTTTCCAACAGAAGATCTGAAAGTATCACCCATCCTTGGAACCTCTCATGTATCAGAAATTAAAAAAACTTTTAGATGCCAACATCATTTTCCAGGTTAGGCATTCTGCATGGGTAACAAATCTTGTTTTAGTGAGGAAACATTCGGGTGAAATCCGCCTATGTGCAGACTTCAGGAACCTCAATAGATCTTTAGAAAAGGAAAATTATCCACTCTCGCCGATGGAGCAACTCCTGCAAACCGTGTCTGGCTCAGAGGTTTTCTCTCTATTAGACGGTTTCTCAGGTTACAACTAAGTCCTAGTTTCGAAAGAAGATTGTTTAAAAACCACCTTTCGAACGAAGTGGGGAACCTTCTCTTATAAATGCATGCCTTTCGGGTTAATCAACAAAGGGGTGACCTTCCAAAGAGCCATGTTGGCACATGGGTAGACCCAGGGTTCAATGCACCAACAACTTACCAATAAAACCCTAACTACTAGCCCTTTTGACAACACCTACAAAGCAGATGAAGTCTCACCCGAGGTAGAGGCAGGGGTGGTTGTAGGACTCACATGTCTGCAACCTTAGCTGGGACACAGATCTATGATTCTAACACTTAACATGGAACTTAGCACCGACAGTTCATCAATATCCAACCAATATCTACTTCGTAGATAAAACAAAGCATCACATCATTCAGATCTAATGTATCTAAGGACTTATCATAAAGATATAAATTAGATCTAGAGGATTCAAGCACTAAGCACACTCACATAGGTCAGATCTAGCATTCATATACATCATTAAGCACAAAGCATAAATAGATATATCTATCTATATTAAGCACTTAACAAGTAAAGACATAACCACATCAAAACATTGCATAAAGCATAGCAACACAACATGTACGTGGTTCACCCCCACCCTGGGGCTACGCCCACCAAGACTTTGTCTTTTTTATTAGCTTCTCTCAATATTCTACATGCACGTAGCATCAAAATCCCTACTCCGCATAGGACAGGATATCTGTGCGCACTTCGCCAGATCCTCCTTCCCTGAGTAGATCGAGGCACAGAGCTTTACAACATTTTATAGTCACTTGCACTTAGTCTTGCAAGCCTTACACCACATGCACAAGGAAATTACAATCATCACTTGCATATAGAAAAAGGGAACTTAGCCATTCCTTCGATCACATAGATCGATCACTACTCACTACATCACCTGACCTTCTATATATACATTACAAAAGGGCCTAAGCATGGGTAAAACCCATGGGCCGACATTCCCATACCCGTTAAATTATCCCAAAACCCAAAAAGACCTAAAAAGGGGGGCGATATCCTAGGATCTCTGCTTCATCTTGAGTTCTTCCTTTTACAACCTATCGAAGTCCCAAAAATGGTCAATCATGACCAAGTATCCACAAAACTTGGTCAAGGTCCAACAGGCCCCCAACACTCACCCGTGACTTGTCCCGAGTCACTTTGGTCTAGGTAGTTCTGCTTCGAAAGCCTCGATCTTGGCTTGAGCTTGTTGGACTTGTTACTTTTTCATGACCACCTACTCAGTGAACTCTTGGATGACTGCATCATTCATGGGTCCTTCTAGGCATTGGTCTACTGCAATGACAACCTATTCCAGTTCTTCTCCTTGGCCTTCAATCTCTACAAACAATTGGTATGCCTTGTCTTGTACAAGTTGGATCCTCTGAGTTACTTCCATATCTCTGCTCTGGCTAGTGTGGATCTATTGTTGGGCGATGCGTTTCTCCTGGGATTGCTTCATTCTTTCCACAGCTGACATGAGCTTCAACTATGCCTGTATTGTATCTGCGTGCTACTTCGCTTCCTGGAGCTGCGACTCCAGTGCCTTCAATTCTGGATCCTCAGTGAGTTTCTCATACATTTGGGCACTACGATCACTCGGCTGCTTTCATTCCATGGAAAGGGCCTTTATCCTTTCAATTGCGCTCTTGGCTATTGCTTCTTTTTGATTCCTTACATCTTGCGGAGTCTCAGGCACTGTGCAGAGCTCTAAGTTTTCTATGCATTGTTGTAGCTGCTGGATAGCTTCTGCAAGATGCTCTACTTGATCTATAACTCGGTCCTCTTCCTTTATTTCTAATAATGTCATAGAGCGAAGTTCTCTGTTTACCACTTCTTTCACCTCGAGTTTCTCTACGAGCAACTTTTATTTTTCTTGTTGCATTTGTTCTTTCTCTTCATCAAACTTCACTTGGAGAGAAATATTTTCCTGTTCTGCAACGCTACGTTGTTCTACAAGTATGCCTTGCACTTGCTTCAAGGCCTAGGTAGCTTGTTCTATCGCTTCTTGAGCTCGTCGAAGGCGAGCTTCGACTATATCAGCTAGACGACAGAGATGGGTTGGCTCATCTCCCAGCTCTGGTTCTCCCGATGGCAGGGGCACAGTGGAGACTATGCGACTAGACTGAAGACCCTGTTGTACCCCTTAGAGTTTGACCTCAATTCTATCATACATTTCTTCCTTCTTGGATTCTTGTTTCTTTTCTATTTCTAGGGAAGTGTCATTTAGGGCTGCTATGAGGAAGTCAAAATCATCTGAGGTGTGGACAGTCTGCATCTTGGTCATGGTGGATTTTGATTTCTTCTGGGACAAAGGTTTCGGGGGTGAAACCTTCCTCTTATTCTAGGGATCAACCTCATCTCTGGGTGGTGTTACTTTTCCTGGCTTCTATTTAGTTTCTTTGTCCTTTGTCTCTTCTACCTCGTCATCACCCCCCTCGGTCAGGTGATATAGAAGCAATCTTTCCTGAGGTGCTTCTTAAATATTGGACCTCTTCAATATTCTTCCGTCTGCTTGTTCTAGGTGTATTCTGTTCTTTATGAGTGTCCTCTAGGATGTCAAGGTCAGACATCTCTGCAGGATTGGTGGGGATAAGGAGGTCTACTGACCATTCCTTAGTGATATCCTTGATTTATTCTTTTGTAAGTTTATAATATGACTAGATTTTCACTTTGTGTTCATCTTCTTGCGTTGTAATGTAGATGAAGTGTTGATCTACGCGGAACTTCATCAAGGGTCAAAATCTCTGTAAGGTTTTGGGAGTCATGCGAGGTTCAAACTCAATGGCTCTCTTCATCTAGAAGTAGTATGTATGAAAAGCAACTTTTGGCTGCCACTGTTTTCTCATATCACTTGAGTACCAAAGTGTAGTGAACTTCGCAGCAAGTGGTTCAAGTGGCTTGATGTCTGGGAAGGTATCACCTTCCGGCATCTCCCAGGCAATGAATGCGATGAGGATTAGGAGACAGCTGAAGTGAAATTAATAACCCTAGTCTTGTGCTTCTCTACAATCTAGTTCTAACTAATTAACTAGGTACTTCGCCCAGTTCATCTGTAGGCCTTCCGTGCACTTCCCTGCGAGGTCAACAACAAAGTCAGTGACTTGGGTAGGTTGGTTCTTCCTTACTAACTTTCTAGCTACTAGTTGGCATGCTAAGTGCAATGCGCCACTCTGGATGGAAGATACCTTGTAGCCTTGTGTCCCATTCTCAACATCTCCATATGTGTCCTTCATCTTTTGTGCTAGTGTGCGATCTGTGGATTTTCCTGGATAAAAATCCTATGGGTTGGGTCCTTGCATACTCAGTCCTGTGATCCTGTGGATTAGCATTGGGTCTATTGTAATACGATGGTCTAGCCATAAGTAACTTCCATGGTAGCATGAGAGAAGTAGCTTGACATAGGCATTGAATTCCCGGTGCCTTTCGAAGTTTGGGATCTTCATGATGTTTAACATGGTAGACTACACGAGGTTCATCGTCCACTGTTGGGAGATAATATTTGAATTCTTCCCCTTCATCCTGGTCATGTATTTATATGGGGCAAGCATACTATAGATATTTTAATCTTTGAGGTTGAAGTCGCTGAACTTCAATGTTGCGATCTTGTTCTGGTCTGTTTGAACTGCGTGTATCCCCTTCGGGAGGTACGCTGTAACCAAGGTTTATTCAAAGTCTCTTGGCACGCTTTCGTCGCTCACCATGTCGACCAGAGGTGGGATGTATTCGGGCAGTATGGTTGGGATTAGATTCACATTGGCTTGATCATCTCTATGCTTGGTTCACTTTTCGTCTCAGGATGGTTCGACTCCTCTAGTAGTCGATGGAGAGGCTTGCACTCCTCTCGTCGATGATGCTTGTACACCTACAGACATCGACATGAATCTTTTAGTCATGAGGTCAATGAGAACTTCTTCGACAATTTTCTCTGCAGGGTTGAACTCTTCCAACATACACGCTCTGATTTGAAAATCGCGGGTTCAGCGAGTAACTTAGACACTACAATGGGATAGAGGACAATAGCGCAATGATCATTGTGTAAAATCAATGATTCTGCGGGCTCAGATTCACGGTTAAAAAAAGTGTTCTCGGTGCATGGTGTGATGGAATAAATAGATACTTGGCAACGGGTCTCTTGCAAAGGGTGGAAAGCCTTCATTAAGTGCTCTGTCTGTTACGGCGCAGTCCAATGGTCTGGTGGCGATCCATAAATTCCTTTCTACCCATTCGGGGGGTTGGGCGAATGGTTATACTATTCCCAATGGCTATATTGCTTCTCCATGGTGAAGTGTCATGTGACGTTGTTTTGTTATCCCGACGAAGCTCCAATTTTGCAAATTTTCCTTCTACGAAGTTCCTTCTTGGACCTTTTGTAACTTGTCGATCTTAGCTCTTTTCTTACTTAGCTTTCTATCCTTCTTTCTAGTGAGCT
Organism: Picea mariana; assembly: GCA_032191745.1. Taxonomy (NCBI): domain Eukaryota; kingdom Viridiplantae; phylum Streptophyta; class Pinopsida; order Pinales; family Pinaceae; genus Picea; species Picea mariana. The sequence continues at coordinate 62,333 of JASDQU010241067.1, read as the reverse complement.
TCATCTCAGTATTCCTTTTTCATTCAGATTCTTATCTTCTTGCGACATAGTTACTATGTGTTGTTGAGATTATTCCCTAAGATTCAAGGATAATACTTCTTCACTATTTGGAGTAGGTACCTCAGTCTTCTATGAGTCGTCTTGTGTTCTTGAAACCTTGACATCCAAGTTTCTGGTTTTAAATAGCTTCTCTTGGTTCTCCTGTTCTTCAATCAAGTGTGAAATCCTCTTAGTGATGAAATCTTTTAATTCTTGCTTCTTCTGCTCTAAGGCTTCTTCTTTCTTTCTTCTGGCCTGATCTCTTTCAATCCAAGGTTTTCCTAGTAACATAGCAAATGGAGCATTGTTCTCAATAAATTTAACAACTTCAAATCCTTCCTCTATCGAAGTTTCATTGGCATTCATAGATATCTGGCTGAGCTTTCCACATAGGTTTATTAACTTTCCTCTAAATATCCCTATTCCTCCCAATGGAGTCATATCAGGATTCCCTAAAAGTTCCCAAGTTCTTTCTATCATGATATTCTCTTTCTGTCATGATATTCACCTATGTTTCTTCATCCAGAACATAGTCAATGTCAAAGTCTCCTATTCTTGCTTCTATGTATGTTTTTTCTTTGAAGATCTCTGATAAGCTGACATGTCGGTGGTCATTTAGGGTTTCTTTCATCTGTAGCAACAATTTCTCTGATTCTTTTTGGAGTTCTTTCCTGGTTTCAATTGCTTGACCTTTATCATGGTCTTCTTATTTCATATTCATCCTTTCAACCTTAGAAATCATTCTAGGGAAATCCAATACTTCATGATTCATAGATTTACAACAAAGACAACTATATCCTCTGCCAGGGCATTCCTTAGCAAGATGTCCCAATCTTTTGCAACTGTAACAGAGGGTTAATCCTCTCTTTCTTTTAAATTATCCCTATCTCTTCCTGTAGCGCTATAGGATCATAGTAACTAACCTGCAATTTTTTTTTCTACGATCTTGCATTCATTTGTTAGTCCAAACATTCTTTCTATACATATGTATAACATATCTTTCACTATTCTTATTAGATCTACTCATATCAAGTCTTCTTTCATCTATTAGTGCCCTAGTTTTCAAGCTAGGACAAAATCTATCAAACATACCTAGATTCATATTGTTGAAACAAAAATTTCCACTTATCTTACTTCTACCGAGCATAAAGCTTTCAAATCTAGAACTTTTCACTGTTCTTACCTTTATTAGAGCACGTAGCTTGCAGATCTTACCTCTTTTAACAAAAAATCCTCACTTTTATCTTTCTCAGAGAACAAAGATTCCAGATCTTACCTCTTTTCTTTAGATATGACCTCTTTTCTTGGCACAGAGCTTCACAGGTCAAGTAGAATGCTGTGCACTAGGGCAACAGTTCTATGCACAGATCTTTCATAGTTTCAGTTCAGATCTTCGCACAAATATTTTTCTTTCTCAGTTCCCAGCAATCACAGTTTCAGGTCCCAACAACGGAACATTTGTTGGCATAGGGGCATAGCTAGGGTTCAACTCTACAACAAAACACCAAAAAAACCCTAACTACTGACCCTTTCATCAACACCTACGAAGCAGATGAAGTCTCACCCAAGGTAGAGGTGGGGGTGGTTGTAGGACTTAGATGTCTGCAACCTTAGCTAGAACACAGATCCATGATTCTAACACTTAACAGAGAACTTAGCACTGACAGTTCATCAATATCCAATAAATATCTACTTCGCAGATAAACCAGAGCATCGTATCATTTAGATCTAATGTATCTAAGCACTTATCATAAAGACAAAAATTAGATCTAGAAGATTCAAAAACTAAGCACACTGACATAGGTCAGATCTAGCATTCATATACATCATTAAGAACAAAGCATAAATAGATATATCTATCTATATCAAGCACTTAGCAAGTAAAGACATAACCAAATCAACACATCGCACAAAGAATAGTTTCACCCCCACCCTAGGGCTACGTCCACCACCTCTTTGTCTTCTTTATTATCTTCTCTCAATCTTCTACATGCACATAGCCTCAAAATCCCTAATCCGCATAGGACAAGAAATCTACACGCACTCCACTTGATCCTTCTTCCCCATGTATATCTAGGCATAGAACCTTACAACCTTTTACAATCACTTGCACTTAGTATTGAAAGCCTTACACCACATGCACAAAGCACTTACAATCATCACTTACATATAGAAAAAGGGCACTTAGCCATTCCTTCGATCACATAGATCGATCACTACTCACTACATCGTCTAACCTTCTATATATACATTACAAAAGGGCCTAAGCATGGGTAAAACTCATGGGACGACATTCCCATACCAATTACATTATCGCAAAACCTAAAAATCCCTAAAAAGGGGGGTGAGATCCCACGATCTCTGCTTCGTCTTGCATTCCTCCTTCGACAGCCTGTCAAAGTCCCAAAAATGGTCAATCATGACCAAGTATCCACAAAACATGGCCAAGGGCCAACAAGCCATAGATGTAGCTTTTTAGGGACTAATTAATAAATGTTTTGTGGTCTATCTAGATGACATAACAGTGTATTTGAAGAACAGAGAAGAACACATCCAATGTTTAACCTAGAGTTTCGAAAGGTGTAGGAAGTACGATATATCCTTAAACCCTAAGAAAACTATTTTCGGCGTCCAGGAAGGTAAGCTGTTAAGTCACATTATATATCAAGAATGGATTCACATAGACTCGGAAAGGATTAAGGCCATATCTCAACTTCCTTTACCCCATAACAAGAAAGCTATGCAGTCCTTTTTCAGGCAAATCAATTTTCTGAGAAAGTTCACCCTCGACTTCACAGAAATCATCAAGCCCTTACAAAAGATGATTCACAAAGATGCCGAATTTAAGTGGGATGATGAGAGAAAATATGCTTTCAGCAATATCAAAGATGCTATATCCTGGGCCCCGATGATGTGAAGTCCAGATTTCAAAAGGGAATTTTCCCTTTATACTTTTGCCTCCGACCAATCGATAGTTGCAGTTTTGAATCAGGAGGAAGATGAAAACAACAAAGCCCCAGTGTCATTTATGAGTACTAATCTTCAAGGAGAGGAGCTTAATTATTCCGCTATAGACAAACAAGCCTATGTGGTATATAAAGCAGTAAAACATTTCAGGTCTTACATCCTCAAGAACCATACTAAAGTGATCGTGTCACACCCTGCAGTCCTATCCTTTTTCACCCAACAAGAAATGGGGGAAAGAAGAGGGAACTGGATGGGAGTAGTCCAGGAATTTGACGTAGATATAAAACCCGCCAAGCTAGTAAAAGGACAAGGTTTATGCAAGCTTATAGACGAATCCTAGGACCAAGTAAATGAGGATTCTGGATGGGAGAACAAAATGGCACTATGGTGTGGTGAAGTATCATACATCTCCCCGAAACAAGGTTCTTTTTATAAGGATTTAACTTACTTCCTACATCATGGAAATTTTCTTGAAAACCTTAGCCATAGGGAAAGGAGAGCCCTCAGGTTAAAATCTGCACAATATCACCTTATAAATTCAATACTCTTTTGAATCAATTACGATGGAGTATTATTAATATGTCTTGAACGTGAAAATGCAGACAAAGTGCTGAAGGAGCTCCATGATGGTCCCGCCGGGGGACATTTCACGGGAAACACCACCGCTCATAAGATTCTGAGATCCGGCTATTATTGCCCACCTGGTTCAAAGATGCTCATGCTTATGCTAGAAAATGCAAGACTTGCTAAATAAGTGTTGGAAAGTAGAAGAGAGCAATGATCCCACTACAACCTGTGGCTGTCTCTAGGACTTTTGATCAATGGGGGTTGGATATCATAGGAGAAATTACCCCAACTTTTTCGAAACTACACAAATACATTCTTACTGCCACCGACTATTTCATGAAATGGGCAGAATCCATTCCTCTGACTCATGTAAACAAGAAGATAGTAATCCAATTCCTAGAATAACAACTAATCACAAGGTTCGGTGTCCCTTTTGTTCTAGTCTTTGATAATGCAACTTACTTCTCTTCCACCCTATTGACAGAGTTCGCTCTGGACAAAGGAATCATCATTAAGTACTCTACAAATTATTATCCCCTGGGAAATGGTGTGGCATAATCAACGAATAAGAACCTAGTGAGAATATTAAAGAAGACAGTTGTGGATAACCAAATAAATTGGCATACTCTACTCCATAATGCTCTATGGGCTGATAGGGTCACACCCAAAGAAGATATAATAATTTCCCCATAATTTTTGGTGTACGGGCAAGAAGCCATCCTCCCAAATGGGATCTATCTTCCATCTCTTCAACTAGCCCAAGATTCCAACGAAGAACCCTCATCGACCATACAACAAAGAATCAACACTTTGTTCATGTTGGAAGAAGAGAGAGAAAAGGCTAAGTTAAAGTTCCTAGCTCACCAACATATAGTGAAAATATGGTTCGATAATCATAAAGCTAAGGAAAAGAGCTTTGAAGTAGGAGACTTAGTCCTGAAGTGGGACAGGGCAAATGAACCAAAAGGGAAACATTCCAAGTTTCATAATCTATGGATTGGACCTTTCCAGGTGGCTGAGAAGATCGGCGCAGGTACTTACCGGTTGCAAAATCTGAGAGGGGAACCTGATTCCCTCCCATTAAATGGCCAAGCCCTGAAACAATACTTCCAATAAAAAAAAAAGAGAGGGAAAAAGGTCAAATGAAACAAAGGAGGAACAAAGGTTCTTCTTTCACCCAGTGAATCACCATTTGTTGAGCACTCAACACACTCTAAAAATTCTGTGTCCATTCTCTACTTTTTGGGAACCACTTGAGCCTTCACACTGTATGTTTCCATTTCAGTTTTGAAACTACATTGTTGCTCGTGCTCATCTTCTGTATTTTCATGATTGAATTATTGAAAGTTTGCTTGGACATATAAATAATCATCTTAATTTAAATAGGACTTAACAATTACTTAATGAATCAACAATCCAAAACTTTCCCCAACACGTTTAGGAAATTCGACATTCAGAAAGGTTAAAGTGATGAAAATCAATTGAGAAGTTTAAAATATCCGAGCGCCAATTTTTATCAGCATTGGTGGAAGGTATTTATTTTCTGCGAGTGAGCTTCGGCAAGAACATCGCCGAAGGCTGATCCATTCATCTTTGGTAGAAAAATGAAAAAAGTAAGCATCGCATAAGGAGAACATTGGTATCATCAACTGATGATCCCTGAAACGTTTTCGATGATGGAAGGTTGCAAAGATGATAACCCGCCAAGAAGCTACGCACTTAAACTTCCCCCGATCATCGATTTCCTGATACTATCAGCGTTGAAATCATTTTCAAGAAGGATATCAATGAACATATGCACAAGGTTATCACCGATCGCCCGACCTATCCACCGGAGAGACACGGCATGATGAGATGTTTTGACCCTTAGATTTGTTAGGTATGACGCATTTAAGTGTTAGTTAATTCATGGATTGTGCATTAGTTTCTATTTCATGCACAAATTAGAAGGGACCGTTTAAGCCTGTCAATACAATGCATCTTCCCCGCGCCTCCTCCGTCAACCAGTTAGAATTTATTCGCAGCGGTCTGATGGTAGTTTGTTTTTCATTGCATTCATTACTCATATTAACTCACTGATGCGATTGATAGGATCGCTCCAGTTATACTCTTTCGAGTCATTAGGTATGATCCTATTCTGCATGACAAGGAGTCCAAAACACACAGAGGAACAAGGTTAACAGTCTGGAGAAGGCTCCCAAGGTTCAGAGAGTATTAAACGATAATCTTCACCAACATTATAGGTATGTATCGGCTTATGGTGTTTTTCTCTTCATTTCATATTTTCTCACCCAACGCTATTCTGTGCATATGTTGAAAGGGTCATTTTAATTGTAGGAACAATGCCTCCAAAGAATACCTCCACTAGGAAATCCCCAAGAGTGCTAAAGTTGTAAGAAGTAGAAGCAAGAGAGGGATCCTCCCAAACAGTTGCAAGACAATTAGAATTCACTCCCAAGATGGTGTTCGTCATTAAGATAGCTACCAAGAAGGCCTTTGTCCATCCCCAGCCTTTAGAGACACAGAGGAAAACATTGGAGCCAAAACAACATTTCCTCACTAGGAGGAATTGTTTAAGAAAATCAAGAAGGAAGAACCCCTCGAGTATATCCCACACAACGATCCTGATACAAGGAGGCTCGATGATGATTTCCTCCCAAATATTCATAGGGCTTGATTAATGATGATAACGGTGAATGCGTCGGGGTTTTCTAGCCCTCAGAGGTTCAAAGTTACTACAATCTCAGGGAGCCAGAAGAAAAGATAAGCATTGATTTCATTGTGAGTTTCTATGCAACACACGACACCAACAAAATCATGGCATCATGGTGGAGGGAATACAATAAATTCATGAACCAGATTGTTGGTTGGTATCCGATGACCAATCTAAGGGAACCATACATATACCTAATGTCTCTTCTCTGTAGGTTGCATGGGTAGAAATATTTCTCCCGATTTTTAGAGGCTTGGATGCCTCTAGCTTATATAGTATCCATTTCATGCGCTGGATTCAATTGGGGTGCCATCATCTCCAAAAAAAGAAGCACTTGCGTAAGGCAAGCCCAGACGCCGAAAGAGGGAGATACCCCCACCTTCTACATGGCCTCGTATCTGTTGGACATCATCTCCGCTAGGAACATTTTCTCTGGGATGAACCTAAACATGCACCCCTCAGAGCTCCTAGTCCATGTATACTTCAACATCTTATGGGAAATCAGGTACAAAAAATCCTATGCTGTTATCTGTGACCATTTTATTGCACGCATTTATTTTTTTCTATTCAGGAAAGAGTGCCCAAGGATGTCAGATGAAGTAAAAAGGGTTATATTGAAAGTAGGCCACTGGTATCTATATGAGTGCGAGACCTAAATAAGGGTTTTCGACGCCACAGGGGCACCCCATTTATTACCCATATATGTTCCCGATTGGCTAGTGTTAGGGGAAATTTTCTATGAGACCATTATGCAGGGATATAATGCCACTTTAGTAAAGGAAAAGAAGTGGGCCTTCATACCTTATGGTGTTCATATTGGATTTTACATGGTTAAAGACACCACACATGATAAGCAAGAAGGGCTAAGTCAATTGGAATTATGGTTCCAAACTAGTTGTTTTCTCAAACACGACCCCAAGGGCATGGTCCTAAGACATGCGACGTAGACATTTTTCTGTTGGCCTTACACCCATGACCGGTTTGAAGATGAAATCTTCACTGAAAATGCTTAGGATTGGAATGAAGTGGCAATAATGATGGTTGACCCTAAAGAAACTAGGTTCAAGGCCATGAGTTGGGAGGAGCAAGTGACGTCCTTGGAGAAAAAAACTCAAGAAATTCTCAGGACCCGAGAAGAAACGATAGCTTCTTAGCCAGGAAAAGCAATTGGCTATCTCCTACAAGACACCGAAGTGGAAGAGATTGGTCAGGAATCCTTGGTACAAATAAGGGATTCCCCTGAAATCCAAGTTGCATCGGGAAGGGGTGAACTTTTGCGGAAGCAAAGCCAGCTGCTAATGAAGCAGATGCAAGAAAATCTATACCTTATCATAACACCCGTGCTTCCAACTGGTATCTGAGAAGGAGGCCCGACGGAGCTAAGCGGCCCCAGTTCCATAAATCTCAGTAACACCAATGGGTTAGACAACCCTGAATCCACAAAATCACCAATCAATTCCCCGGTGGGTGGGACAAATAAACCAGAGATAGATCAGGTGTTGATAGAAACACAAGCACCTAATCCCCTGAGCAAACTTATACATATATATAGTGATGATGAGATCTTGAAGCCATCTCACGACACCCCTGTGCGAGTACAAGAGGAAGAAGGTCTCATGAAATCTTCTTCCCCTAAGCCCAAAGTTCAAGACAAGGAGGTCTCGCAAAAGGAAACAGAAGATGAAAGTGGCCTCAACATAAAGAAACCCAATGAATTAGAAACTGAAGCGAATCCGAATGACGAGCCCAAACCAAAGGAAACAAAGAAAGAATCCCCGCAAAAGGAAATCAGTGGTCCTGTGGCTGACAAGAATGTAAGTAATGAGCCTGTACTCTACACCTCTATTCTGCCAAATACTCAAATCCCCGACAAGTGACAAGTAGAGGTCAGACCCATAAGGCATGGTGAGGAATTTCAAGAGCCCAATCTTGAACAAATATACACCACCAGTAGCCTGGGAAACAATCTCACATGGGGTGATCAAAAGATACCAGATTCAGTAGACGAGGTAGCAGATATCTATGTGATCTCCTATGATCAAAAGAGAAAGGCCATTGTTCAAAGGATTGCCAAGAAAAGAAGGATCACATTGGATCACTCCATATTGGTTAGTACAGAGGAAAACGTGATCAACACAGCAGACGCCCATACGTCTGAAATGATCGGTGTAGGAAAGGACCTCTCAGATGCCACCTTGGATAGATCTAGGAGAGATGAAAAGGAACTAGTCACTTCCCTAAAGGATCTCGAACATTTTTGCCATCTAGACGAATACTATAAAGGTGCCACACAAACCTCTGTGTATCTGAAAGGTGAGTTCGAAGGAGTTTACAACGAGTTCAAAAAGGAAAGACACCTATTAACCACAAATGAAACTGAGTTCCAGTAGAACACTCTCATGGCACTAGTGACATGCAAGGAGATGGAACAATGGTATGAAAGGGAACAACAAGTGGTAGAAAGACTCGAGTACATTGAGGCAGTCTAGAAGGTCCGAGAGAAGGAAGAACATGGCATTCATACGGTGGGAAAAAGTAGTCTTAATTGCATGAAGTGATCAGTCGAGTACTGGGCCAAGATGTCTTGGGACCCACTTTGAGATATCCAAGAACAATGGACCAGATGCAAGAAGCACTGGGATAAAATTAATAAAGTAATGAAATATGTCGGCCTCCCCGAGTTCAACACCCCCAATACATTTATCGACTTGAGCGACGTAGTCAAGTTTCATGCCGAACAAGACTTGAGATGGGCTAAAGAGATCGCAAAGATAACTGGTGTGAGGCCCGGGCAGGTACAACAATTCGCAGAAGACCCGATCAGAGCCCAAACCATGCTACAACAATTGAAGTCCAGTTTAGTAAAGTATCAGGCGCATGCAGTGGACATCAAGGGAATATATGCAGCTCCAATGGAACAAAACATATTTCCATGGGCCCAAACTTGCGAAGAACTGTTTATCAACTGGTCTAAATATGAGAGAAGTCACCCCTTCCAAGAAATATCTTGGGCTGACTGTTAAAGAAACTGTTACAAGATGATGCCACGTGGTGATTTTTTTCTTTTCTTAAACTGCACTTAGTTGTTAATTTCAGTTAAATTTATATTATAAATAAAGACATCGACCAAGTAGTTAGGGGTCGATGGTTGTTGTAAGAACTCTTTCTTTTTGGTTGTTAAGAATTATTTTGAGATTGCTATGAATTCAGAAGTCCTTCTGGACCAAAGACAAGCTATTTTCATCAAATGCATGTGATTGGACTCAAAGAAGAACTACTTCCTATCCTGTTTCATGAATGATGCAGTAATGAGTAAGAGAAATTAATTTTGTTGTCAAGTTATCTGGTGCAATGTTTTTATGTTCTTTGATTTAATGATGAAGATAAATCATTGAGTTATTATGTGATGAATGGTTATGGTAGATGGTTTATTTTTCTTTGCATGATCTTAATACATATGTGCTTTCTTTTTGATAATTAGTTTCTCAGACAATAATTGGATGCTCACATGGTTATTGTATTAGTACTAGGCCTGTGGTATAGAATCATTGTCTTCATGTTTGAGCAGTGGGTTATCCCAAGCTCATCCTCTTCCCCAGTAGTTAAAACTTAATCCCGTTTGTTTTCAATTTGGTTTATACTTCCTTGCATCTCTCATACCAGCTCCACCCAAGAGAAAATATAGAAAAGAACAATCCTAACTAAAGGAAGAACCTTCACAAGAAAACACAAAGCCCATCGATATTTTGGCTGGATCACAAGATCTAAAGAACCATTCCACCTTTAAACGTTGCAGAGTCTAATTAGTCCTCAGTGGTGGGTTTGGTTCCTACTGTTGATTCAAGGGATTTTAGACCCATCAACACATCATTTCCCTAGATTTTGTCGAGCCAGAATATGTCATGGTCATCAACACTAGAAACAAATCCTATGCCCCAAAGGGAAAATCTGACCCTCCTCGCAGTTCTCCTAGCCCGAGTTCATCCTCAACCATGGCTGCACCCCAAGCTCCTAAAATTCTTGAGAGTCAAAGAATCACTCCCTCTCCCCCCTCTTCCAAGTACAATATCCTGAATCAATTGTCCAACATTAAGGTAGATGCAACCCTCTTAGACATGGTTTCCATCCTTGAACAACAAATGCATCTGAAACAATTCATGGAAGGAAAATATTTCGTTGTATCCAGTCTTTCCGAAGAGGTAGATGCAGAGGATTCTTTTGTAAATAAAGTAGGTGTATACAATTTTAGATACCCTATAAAAAACCCTCCTTACTTTATTTCTATAAAAATCATGGATAAAATTGCCCATTGTTTCCTCATTGATGGTGGTTCAGGCCCAAGTGTGATGTCGGAGATTATTATGGAAGAGCTAGGCTTATCTTGTACAAATGAAAATGCCAGAAGCATTCTCTCCTATAATAGTCTACAAAAAACAACCATAGGCAAGATTAAATATGCAACCTTGGTTTTATGTGTTCATCCCAAGATAAGGACAACACTCAACATTCAGGAGATCGATATGCCTGTAAGAAATTACTCAATTATCTTGAGGAGAGATTGGCAAGCCCTAACATGTGGATACCTCTCGCTCGACAAGGCACATTTATATGTCCATCGGAACGGAAAAAACATCATAGTCCTTAGATAAGGAATAATCTCACCCTACATAGAGAACGTTCCGCAACCTAGTGTAAACTATATCGAAAAAGACCTAGGAGTGTATTCCATATTTGCTGGAGAGGATGATATTCCTCTGGAAAGAATTGATTTAGAGGACGAATTGTGGCATATGCATTTTGATGGTTCACATTCTAATAAGGGTAACAAGGTTGGTATTATATTAGTCTCCCCTATAGAAAAGATTCATAATCTATTATACAGGTTGGAGTTTGCTTGCTCAAACGATGCTGCTAAATTCAAAGCTTTACTATTAGGGATTGAGAATGCCCTTAATATTGGTTGTGGTCACCTTTTAGTTTTTAGAACTTCTGAGCTTGTGGTGAATCTGATATGTAAGACATGCTCTCCTAGAAACAATCTGATGGAGCAATATTCCCGAGATTTTTGGGCACTTGTCTCGAAACTCCTATCCTTTAACAACAATCAGGTTCAGAATGAGTTGAATTCAATAGTTGATCGATTAGCTGTCTTCACAACCTCTCCTACTCATAAGCTCTTTCCTCACTGGCTTGATTGTGCTTTTCAATATCTACATCGTTCATAAATTTTGGAGAACGAAGAACCCTAGAAGGTCGTGCCTAATAATGAAATCATTTCTACTGTCATTCAAAATGAACCTCTCAATCCTGAGGAGATTGCGTCTTTAGAAAATAACAAGATTCTTGAAGGCTTGAATCCTCTTGAGAGTTCGTTTTCCTTAAGTGTTGGGGGAAACAAAGAAGAAAATGAAGAAGGGATGAAGTCTATTGTTCAAAAGGTTTTTTCTTGGTTTAATGTAGATCCTTGTTGTTTTGATCCAGGTGTTGTTCAACGTACTGTGAAAACAACTAGGCAAAAATAGAAACTCATTAACTCTACGCTAAAGGAAACCTTTCGAAGGGAGCCAGGGGATTTCTTAAGAACCGAAATATTTTTTCCAGCCCACCATGATGGAGTTTCAAGGTGGGATCCTGCTTTGAAGATCCCTGATAATTTTAAGACTTGTACTAGTCTTCAAACTTTTAGACAAACAATTATAAAAAATCCTTTCCCTCCTCTCAATATGGAAATGTTTCAGCAACAGATCGTAGAGTTATATTTGGAGCCCTTACTTGACAGTTTCTTTGGTTACAATAAAATCAAGGTGGAAGTGGAAAATTTTCACAAAACCACTCTCATTACTAATCATGATACCATGTCTTACAATTGCCTGTCCTCTGGCTTACTTGATACAAGTATTGTCTTGAGAAGGCCTATACACATAACTTTCGATAAATCAGTCTGTCTTCAAGCTTGTCTTGATGATATAATCATATCCATCAAAGGGCTAATAGTTACATCAGGTTTTCAAATGTTAGGCCATTTCTGGATTACTTTTGTCTTAGATACTAACTCATAAATTTTAAAAGGGTTACAGAGACAATGGTACTCCCACACCACTATCAGTCCTCATTTGAAATATTGTGAAGGGCCAGCTTGAAAATATTTTGCTAATGATATTCTTCTATATTCTAGTAGTTTAGTCCTTCTTCCCAATTTTGTGCTCTCTCCTGCTTTAGAGCCTTTGATTTCTACTTTCTAGACCGAATTTTATTTTCTTCTTTATGAATGATGCTATCTCTACTACTTCTATTTTGATTTCTGCATTATTAATTCTATTGGATTTTGGTCTTTATCATATTTTAGAGTGCTTGAATTACGATGTTGGATAATTTTTTCCACAGTAAATCTCCTGTAAGCATTGTTAGTTTATAACAATCAATCTTACGCATGTGTTACAAGGTCATCTCTAAAGGACCCTTAGAAATTGTTGTCTCATTTTTCACTGCTATCATATAAAGAGTTGGTGGTTTCCCGCTTCTTCTTTCCATTTATTCATCCATCGAGATCTTAAGAGAAAATCTCTAAGTTCCCCAAATTTAATTTGAGAGCATATTACAGGAAAATTATTATGCATACAACGGTCAAACCCCTCCTACCTAAAATTTTTAAGAGTCATTCCCATTCCTGGTCATCTTTTATTAAATCTGCTCACTTACCCTTGTTGCATAATCATTCGAGCTAAGTATTCTTGAGATGACTATTCTTGGTCAGTGAAACCATGAGTTCTGAGTTCTAATCTGCTGAAAGAAAATTTCCCTGTGGAGTTGCCAATTTGTTGATGATTGAAAACGTCAATGTAGTTTCGCCCACAAATTGTTGCTAAAGACATTATTATATAAGACTAAATAGTTCTTGTAAGTGGGACCCCCTTTGTTTTTGAAGATTAGATATGTTCATTTTCAATATTATGATGATGTGCTACAAATGTTTACATGGTTGATGAGAATATCGTTATTATTGATATGAGTAGAGTTTTTGTGATGATATCCCTTCATGCGACTTTAGCCTGCTATTCATTAATGGTAATTGTTCCACTGCACCCGCATAACAACATATTAGTAAAGTTACATTAATGGCAGTTTTAAGGAAGGCAAGGTATCACAATGAGTACAAGGAACCTAGCCCTGCAATACCACATGCATAAATATTTGTTGTCTATTGTTAGCTCTAGTTACAAGGAATACACTATAGAAGTGTTGAATTACATTTTTATATATGCATATGGTGAAAATTTTGGTGGTGCACTTTGGCAAGGTAACAATGCAATGGTTAAGTATTGATTAATGGAATCGATGGCTGACTTACATATGTTATAATGTTGGTGGCTCATGGAAGGATGGCTTGCGTTTTTTATGGTGATTATGCTATGTTTCGGTTAAATGTTGATGATGCTATACATGATCCTTTAGTTTGTGTAGTGGTTGAGCGATGTATTTGAGTTATATCGGGAATGTAAACAAGGGGTGGCACATTTGGCAAGTGAGTGCAATAGTTGGATTATTATGTGGGGTTGGATTATGTTATGGTTTGAATGCATTGATACAATCGATGCTTCCATTGATTAATGGTGATTAATGTGAGGCTCGTTGGCATGTACTGTGGAGTAAATGAGAGATGGGCGGAGGCAATGTCCATTTACTGCACATTACCTTTACCCTTCCCTTTGGATGCCACCCTAGTTAGACTGATGTTTGATCTTGCCATTGTGTTCATGCTCATGATTTATAGCAGGGTGAAACCACTTGACCGCTTCTCGTCTTAAGGATTTCGATTAACATGTATGTCTCTTTTGGCCATTATTGACATCACTCTAGTTATGAAATGATTCTGGCTCAATTGTGAAGGTTTGTGTTGTCTTGAGTGCTGCAACTGTGTGGAATTCTGGATTTGAATGAAAAATAGATGGTTTAGTTTAAGTTCGTTGGAATGTTAGTCTTCCTGGGCAATAATTCTTTATTTCCACTACGTGTTGGTTGAAGGTTTTTGTTTGAAATCATGGCATGGTGATTGTATTCACGGATATTGGGTTAAATTAAGAGCTCTGTTTTCTTATTTCGGCCTTGTAAAAGGATTGTCTCCCGTTCACAAGCACCACAACCCCTTGGGCATATTCCTTCGGCCTCGAAGTCTGACTAAAATTAGCCTCATTCCTTCTATGAAAAGCTACTCTTCCAACCCTTAACCCTCCAGGCTGGGGATGCATAAGGGAACTTTCATGCCTGTCAAGTGGTCTCCAGTTATTTTTGTCTATTACCTTGGGTACAGGCTCACCCATGAGTTGTATAGTTGTAATGTTGTTATGGTTACCTGTCACTGTCTCTCTGATATTAGCATAAACCTTAAATTTCTACTTAAGGTCACAGTCACCTGCCTTATGCTAGTTAATTCAGTGTTTTTTAAATGGAAGGGCCACTACCCTATGCCGATTGGGTGCCTGGTTATGTATAAGCTACCATGGCTGGTTCAATTTGTTGTTCCTCTACCACAGTGGAATTTTCTAGTTGGTATACAGTCACTAAGATTCACACTCTTGATGTTTCGGTTGGTGGTTGGCATTGGTCACAATTCTTGGGATTGATCGCGTTGGTCACATTCTTTATAGGGTTTTGCAAATGAATTATTGGATTGAGTATATTGCATCTTCTGTTGTCAGTTGAGTAAGCCCGAGTGCGTGCAGCTTGGTCAACCACGATTGGATAAATCAATGGATCGACACGATTCATTGAGTTCTATTGTGGTCAATTGTTGTTTTGTGTTATGGAATAGTTGCATCATGAAGTTTCCTCAGTTACACACCGCACGCTATTGATTATTGGCCATTGTTGATGAAATGCATGTTGATTATTTGGTTCGGGTTTTTAAGTCACCTCGAGTGTTTTGTTTTACTGTGGCATGGTTACATCGCCCTTGAAGTTTTCTCAATAATGATTGTTTGGTTGTATAGTCAATTATCATTCCATTCGTGGCATGTGAGGTTTTGGTATCTTGATTATTTTTTACATATACATGTGGGAACAAATACCATTATAGACCTTGATCGACTCTATTGCAGAAATAGTAACTTTGTTATTATTTCCAGAAATATGATTTTTAAATATAGATTGGATGTAGCAGTGGAATGATTAGAGATTGGGAATGAGTGCTATTGTTGATCGTTATAACATACAGAATGTGCGAATAAAAGAAATCGAACATCTTACAAATTATGTGAAGTACTTCTGTTTTGTAATGATGTTGTGTTGGATATTAATGGTCGATGAAATTAAAACACTACACATGAATTATTACTCAAGCCATCTGACTGTTGGTTGATGTATATTTTCTTACTGCAATATATGTTATGGAGTGCTTGATTGATCTCATGAATAGTAACCATTTCCCCCCCCTTCATTATTTCATTTTCTGCTAATTATAAACCCCTCACATATCCCATATTCATTTTGTTCACCCCCTGTTCTGATATCAATCACAACTAAGGAAAATTTTGTGTTATATTGGGTAAAAATGGAAAAATTATGTGTGGATTACAGTGAGTTTTATTGGTTTCTACAGTTGATTGTTGTTATCATTGAGTAGTGACCATATTTCTTCCCTTCCATTGTATCATATTTTCGCTAATTACAACCCCTCATGTATCCCTGAGCATTTTTCCACCCCCCTACTCAATGATTGACATTAGAACAATTTGTATGGATTGGATTGCATGAGCCTGATACATCCCGAGCCAAATCTATTTCATATTTTTAAAGAGTTTTCATGCATGGTTATTTAAAGGAATATTTTCTAATTGTTAGCATATGAAGAATGAGTTTTTCAGTAGGGGAATCCATGGCCAAGGAAACTGAGGTAGAGGTAACTGTAACCGAGGCCCAAGGAGGCCTAGGTTCTCAATTCATTTTGATGTTGATTCTAAAGAGTTGGGCCAATTGTTCCATGCTAGATTCTTTAATTGGATTGGATAGGGGATAGTCCAACCGAGGCATGAAAGGCCTCCCTTCCAAGCCCCTCAAGCCCCTAGTATACTAGTGCCTCCTCATGTCTCTTTACAACCTGAAGTCCTAGAAAATGATGGGTGACAGGGGATTGTCCACCTAGCTGTCTCCCAACACCATGGCTGGCCAAACTTATCCTTGTCTTCTTCTCCACCTTTAAACTCCATTGTCGTAGTTTCCCCTGACCATTCTCCAGTGAAATCTTCCCACACCAATAATAGATTGAAGACTGAAGCCCATCATGCATTAGATAAAGGAAAGTCTGATGCTGCCCCTTCCTCACCCTCCGATGACTCTGACAAATCCATGTCCTCACGGATGCATCTAAGGGATGATTGTTCCCATGTGATTAGTGAGATAAAGCCTAAAGGCTCTACCCAACTCAAGGCATTTTCAGGGAAGTCAGGAGGTGACAGCGGCAACCAAGGGAAGGTTGCTTCACAAATTAGAAAATATGGATTTTAGTTCTTGTGTTATTTATTGTTTGTGACAGTGGGCTACATGGATTTTGGACAACATGTTTTATTTTGGACATCATGTTTTATTTTTGACAACATGCCTTATTTTGGATATATGAGTATTAATATGAATTATATTTTTTAGTTTTATGAGCTAAAATTACCAAAGGAAAATATGTTTGAAGGGAGGCACAAGGGGTGTGTTTTCTTAACAAATGGATTATGTTATGATGTGATGATTATTATCATTAGGGGAGTCATGAGGGGTCCCACCTATTAGTTATTATTTAATTATGACCCTATTGTAATTATTACTTTTTCCCCTTCCTTAACTAAAGTTAGTTAAGGTCCTATGTTGGCTTAACTAATAAGTTAGTTCAACTACTCTAACCAATTCTAAATTGTTAAAAGATGAACTAAGGGGAGGAACACGAGGAGGATAGAAGCACAAAACATGCTAAGGTTTTCTCTTGAATTCATGTTGAGATAGTTCATCTTTCACTCATTCATATCTTCATCATAGCTTAATTCTCTTTTGTGATAACAGGGTCTTATTGTAGACAATGATATTTAGGGCTGAATAAAATCATTCAGACACTTGTTCTTCAGAGGTGTTGATCTATCTTTGATAGTATGTGTAGGCTTGTTTGTTTTTGAATTAGTTTTCATGACTGATAAATACTATTGTGTAGAGTTGAGTGGGTAGTGATCTATGACAAGATGATCCAACTTTTAGAGTTCAATTTTGGTTTTCTGTTAGAGATCTTTTTGTATGTTCCATCGGGGATTTCTAAGTTTGACTTTGGTCCAATATTTCTTATGAAGTTTTGTAAAGACAATGACTCTTTGATGAATTTGAATGAAATAAAGGATTTGTTTATGTCTCACCTATCTTGATTATGATCTTGGTGTCTTTACTTCTCTTATTATATTTTTTTTCAGCAACTGATATTTTTAGAAAAACACATAAAAAGTGATTTTCCAACAAGATTTTGTTGATAAAAAAACTAGCTTAAGCACTTGTAATTAATACTGGTGAGTTAGGATACATATTTTTGTTGGATATAAATGTAGGGTGATATTCCCGTTTACATTACTTTAGCCAAGTAAAGTCTGAAAATGCTTGAGTAAGATCAATTCATATCTTTTCCTCAACAGTGTGTTCCACTACTAGAACTAGTTTTGCTTACTTGTGACACTCATTTCATCCTCTATATCATAGAATTCATTTGTTTATGAAAAAAAAAAAAGACAGGTGGGAAGGGAGTATTATCTTATATTAGCAAAAGTTGTGTCTCCTTTGAATAAAGCACAAAGTTATCGAGTCCATTTTGCATCATAATTTTGGGTTTAGCATGGCCTTAGGAAGCTGAGCTCATTACAGAGTCTTCTTTACCGACTGTTTACTCTTCTAGTCCATATGGTGAATTTCATCGATGCCTCCTGCATCTCAAAATTTCATCATTGAGTCTATGTTGTCGTAGTCTTCCATATGTCTCAAGCTCTTGTTCAAAGGAAGTCTATCAACCTGTGTCGACCATTCCTCAGAACTCTTGACTTTTCATGTCAGCCATACCCTCAATTTGTCTCATAATGACATGATATTGTAGTCCTAGCACACACACTGGTCCTACTTTCATCATTGGTAGGTAAAATTGAACCCAATATCCGACATTTCATCATTGGTCTTTTAATGGGTGGTTTCCCTTGTGCTTGACGACAAGACATCTATTCACACATTCGGATTTGTGCAGGGTCTTGGATTCCATTAGCCTTATTGGTAGTTTTCTCACCTTTGTCAACAATTTTCCTTATTATTTTCTATTCAGAGGGTCTTTTTCATGTACCACTTGCATTTGGAACACGTGAAAGACACACATGTTCATTGGTTTCTGAACATGTTCTTCGTCCAATTTCCTCTAAATCATGAAATTCCTACTTTGCACCTCATGTTGAATGATGAGAGATGCCTTAATGATCTCCTTTTAGCGGGTCTCCTTCCATCGAATTATTCTCATCTATTCTGGAATCTGGACCTAGAGTCTTATGAGTACCTTGAGGCTTGTAGTCATTACTGGCAGGTTCTCTTGCCATTGACAGTTGGGAATACATTAATGTGTCATGATAGATGGATTCTTCAGGTGTTTGACAAAAGATCCTTTATTCACACTTGTAAGAATGTATTCGGTGCCTTGATACCTACTTTCATTATCAGTAGGTTGTCTAGAATTTGTTAACGGTATACCTCAATGACTGGTAATCAAACGATGTCTCATTATGTTTGACCTCAACTCCTTTATTCACATGATGTGTACTTGCACCCTTGGTGGATTGTGTAGAAGACTTGAAGACATCAGTATGTGGTCAGAACTTTCCTGAGTTGTTGCTTCCTTTTCATTGGACCAGTACCTATATGACTTCATTGATCATGGGAGATCATATTGTACTCCATTGTATACAGAAATCTTCAGATTGATTTTGAGACTGGTTCTACTGGGCCTTGTTCATGACTATGACAACCTTTGGCATGTAACCACATTTGTATTTACCTATTCACGACCACAGACAATTTTTTGGTATATTTTCACATGGATCTGTAGTGTAATTCTATTGGCAGCCATGTATGCAGAGTCAGTGCATAATATAAGGATCAACTAGTTCTTCCAGCTAGTTCCCCATCACTCCACTTCTGGGTTGTTTATAATATATTTCAGCCATTGCAGATACTCCTGTTACCTCACACATTAGGGGCCATATGTTATAGCAAGATTTGCCTCACCCTATGCAATCTTGAACATAAGGAATTTTTCCATTTCCCTATGTAGACTTATCATTCCCATTTGTAAATCTCATAGCTAAAAATACACATTTTTCCATGTGGACGCACCTTGTCTACTATACAACATGTGTATATGCAGACTGCTCCACTACAACCCACGCACATCAGTATTTGTGCCCAAAAATGAAAAATGGAGTCGAGTTTCCATGTCATGATAGGTGATCTATGATCCTTGGCCTTCCATATACTGGAAACGTTCTGACTCGTCCCTTCAGTTCCATTTGAAGGCTATAAATGGGCCAATTCCGAGCTATGGAAAAAAGGAGAAAGAATTCAACTTTGAGAGCAAAGTTAATCTGGAGAAATTATTTACTTCATATTTAGTTTGCATCCTTTTGTCCTTTAAGTTTGAACACAGTGTTCAACCCCCAAGCTCTTCCCTTATTGATTGAGAACCTCATTGTTTCTCTTTTATGAGATTGCCTTTGGTGGAGGATTGAAGTGGTGGAGGCCCAGTTGAAAGGAAATTAGTTTCTCATTTCTGAACCATGCTGACACAGAAGTCTGTAACATTTTCACTTTTGTTGATCATATATTAATAGAAATACTCTTTTCCCGTCCAATTAATATCTTGCAAATATTCGAATTACTATTCCATGGGCATATTTATCATGTTTATTAATGGATTATTCTAGTGAATATTCTAACATCATTTATCATCATCATACACTTTCTTTTCTTGGTTGTTGAGGACTAGTTGCGGGTATATTGCTTTGGGTCAAGTGCTCAATGATGGACTTCATCGAACATATGGATGAGGTAGGCCTTTTATCTTGTCTTTCTATCATATTTGTTTACATAACATACTTGAGAATATAGTTGATTTTTGCAATCATTTTCATCTGTTGTGGTTTACCCTAGACATAGAAAGATTTTACTCATAACAATTTTGAAAGAATATGTATCATTCAAGACTCAATTATTTTTATGCTACGTCATTTTTCAATTTACATTCATGTATATTATTTATTTCAATTTTCATTATTATCACCAATGTAGACACACTCATTACACTTTACTTTTATTTTTGTAGATGGAACTTGAAGAAGAGGAAAACAATCGAGAAAATAAACAAAACAGTCAACCAAATAACCCAATTCATGGAAGTAGATTGAGCACTGACAACAGTGCCAGTGAAGAATGATGATCAATATATTTGGATATGAATGCAAGTTGTTGTATGTTTTGAAATAGTTGTCTATGAAAATAGGACAATTTGTTTAATGTAATGGACATAGTGTCTCAATTGAAAGACAAGGGGTTACCGATAAGTTTTCCATTTTGTATTACAAAGAGCCTCTTATTCATATATAATAAAATACATTTGATTTTATCCTATTGTGTTGTCCAATTTCATTGTGAAATGTTACATCGCTGATTAAATATATGGATTATTAAATATTAGAATGAAGAGATGAAAAATCTGATGATATAACAAATTAATCCAAACATCATATCCAAATGCACTACTCAAAATTTAATTTATATGAATACTATTATAAGATATATGTCAATTTTTTTATGAACAATGGAATTAAAAAATAACAATAATTGCAATGTCACAGGTTGATGTTTCTAAAAAGATAAAATTAAAAAACACTTTACACAAAAATTGTATGATTCAAAATATTTGTTTACCTTAATTAACATAATGGATAATAAAGTTTTGGAATTATTCAATTGATTATATACTAATGGGATATGGAGCTCTCTAGTTCACTAGCCCCGGAGGCTCGTGGGCTGCCTACTATGATCACGAGACTACTGCCTATCCAATATCCCTACTCCCACTCCCTATGCACTCTTCCCTGGTGTGACCACATGTTGGCCTCGAAAATTTATTCCCTCCTATCTCCCTTCCACTCACTCTTGTTTCCCCTCCCTACGTAACTAACTTCCAGGGCTCTGTTAAAGCCTCCAATGTTCTCTCCTCCTTGAAGAAGTGACTGACTGGTCAACAATTACGGTTTACCAATGACTACCTACGACAATGAGTTGGACTAGTCCTTGGACCCCGGAGAACCTATACCTTGGCTAGGGACAGATGGTAACCCTATTTCTTCTTCCTGTCCACAAATATCCATGCCAACCCCTCCGAGCTTCTCTCCGACATCTTCCCCGGTTTCTCAGACGAACTTCCTCAAACACATTTTAGGTTTCTTTGACTCCTCTCCCCCACTCTTGTTCGACTCCCCCTCCTATATAGGACGCGATCATTGGAACAATTTTCCCTTGGCATCGGTCTCCCCACCCAATTCTGATCTCCACACAAACCCCTCTTTCTACAATACCCCCCCTCCTCCCTTCCTCACATCCCCCCTCTCCCCCGCCCTTTGCGAGATCTACACTTCCCCTCACTCTG
>JASDQU010241067.1:19399-39368 GCA_032191745.1 Picea mariana | reverse complement strand
CTGTAATCATCTTCTTGTGAATGAGAGTAGCCGTCACATCTCTTCTCAGAGATAAGCTGCCACCATTCTAGCGAGTCTTTCACTCTATATTTTTACAGTCTCTGTACATTTATTTGATTAATAGAAATTGTGTGTTACTGTATATATGTGTTTATGGTTTCATCTTTGATAAATTTATGTTATATTATTAAATATATGGAATATCTCTGTGAATTTCTTTATTATATCTCCGCTCTCATTTCGTGCCAAAAATAATCCGGATCAATGGTATCAGAGCAGGCTGCTCTTGATCATTTTTTTAGTGCATGTCCCCAAGGAGGTATGAGTATAGCAAGTTGGGTCTCGATCTTGTCTCTATTGAATACAATTTCTCTCACACACCCAAGAAACCCTCAATGGTGGAAGAAAAGAAAAATGACGGAGCAGACAATCCTATCAATCTGTTGCTTGAGCAAGCTCTCATGCGACAGAGGGACGAAATGATGGAGAATTTTTCCCACATCCTTCAACGCCTGTTGATAGNTTGTATTTGAAGAACAGATAGATGCAGAATCCCTAGAAAAATGGTTAACTCTAGTAGAAGGTTATTTCTCTGTTCACAATTTTTCTGACAAAGAAAAGATCACCTTCGCACTCCTTAAAGCTCTCCCTCATGTAAAACATTGGTGGGAAACTTACTGGGAGCAAAGTTCCACAGAGGAGTTTGGAATATATGGGGTTGATCCCACTTGGGCTTTTTTTGTGGATGCAGTACAGGAACAGTATTACCCTGTTGGCAACTATGAGGGCAAGTACATGAGATGGACCACACTGCGACAAGAGAGGGGCCAAGAAGTTCTGGAGTTCACCAATACCTTCCATACCTTATGCACCAAGCTGGGTATCAAAGACTCTAAGGGACATTTGGTTTTGAAATACCGTGGGGCTCTACACATATACATCAAGACTTAAATGGATTTTCTGGACATCTCATCACTCGGTGCTGCTTATCGATATGTTGTTAAAATTGAGAAGAAATTTAAGCACCAGAACAAATGGGAGTCCAGGTTTGCAATCTGCAACAACCAAAGTATGACAAAGACATCCCTAACAAACAGTTTCCTGAAAACTAGTCCAAGACACAGGAAAAGAAGGGTCACGGGAAGACAAAGAAGGACACTGGAAAATGGTGCGAGTTCCACAAAATCCCCTGGCACAACACCGATGACTATCACTCAAAACAACCATTAGTGGCCGAGATCAAAGATAAAGATATGAACCCTGATTCAGAATCTGATTCTGAAAATAATGGTAAAGGACAGATCATTGATGCGGACCCCACTACTATTGTCACTACCGCAACAATTCAACCAAAAGAACCAACAGATCCTGAAGAAGGGGAGCACCTTTTTCATTCACAAATGTGGGTGAAGGGGACCCCGCTGCATTTTATTATTGATAGTGGAAGCTAGAAGAACCTCATCTCAGCAAAGGTCGTCAAATAGTTTGGATTGTCGACAACACCACACCCGCAACCATACAACATTGGCTGGCTTCACCAAGGACGAAATCTCCATGTCAGCCAATAGTGTCGATTATCATACGTCATCCAACCCTTCAAGGATGAGGTATTATGTGATGTTGTCCCATTGGATGGCTATGATGTGCTCTTGGGCCAACCATATATGTGGAGATGCCATGTTTTTTATGAGTCTCGACCCCGTAGTGTCATTGTTACTTTGGGGGGTCATCTCTACATAATACCAGAGGTAGTTCCAACTATTGTTCCACCTAAAAAGTGTCACAATATAGTATCTCATATTGCAAAATTCATCTTCTTCACAATGTGTTCAAAAGGAGAACAAAAGGACACTGCAACCACTACAACCTTGCCCCAAGCACCTTCTATCCAACAGAAGCAGGTTGAAAAGGTTGCAACAAAGAACAAAGATTCCTTTTGCACACCATCCTCTCATGTATCTCGACTTGTTGAACAACCTCAACCTCAATAGGTTCGTGATAGACTTCCACAAACTGAGCAGCGTGACGTCTCCAGGAAGACAAGCAGCTCACCAGGATGCAGATTCAACAAACACTTTTCCTTCTCCCCTGAGAACTCAACGCAATGGAGACAATTTTTTCCTAAGGAGGGAGGATTGATCCAGGTGGATATCGGTTGCCACCCACCTTTTCCAGCTGGCTCAAAACAAGTTTCTAGCAATTTTGGCAATTTACTCTTTTTAGCAGGTTTTAACTTCTAGGGCCATTTTGAGGGCCTAAATGAATGTTTTTTGAGATTTAGGTTCTCAATAATATCCGAAGGCATGATTGAGCTCCCAAAATTAATCTCCTCGACGATACCTTTCCAATGAGCTATCATACGCCTAAAACAGAGATCGTATGCAAAAGTTACGACCCCGGGAAGTTGATGTACTAACTTACCTAAACGGGGCCCACATGACTTTTGGTGCTTCATCTCCTAGCGTTAGATTTTTGGATGTATAGAACTTTTGGCATTCCTGTTTATTGTAAAAAGGCATTCACCGCCTCATTGCAATCATCTTCTTGCGAATGAGAGTAGCCGTCACATCTCTTCTCATAGATAAGCTGCCACCATTCTAACAACTCTTTTTTACAGTCTCTGTACATTTCTTTGATTAATATAAATTGTGTATTATTGTATATCTGTGTTTATGGTTTCATCTCTGATACATTTCTTTTATATTATTGAATATCTGCGATATCTCTGTGCATTTCTTTATTATATCTCCGCTCTCATTTCGTGCCGAAAATAATCCGGATAAAAAATGTAACAAGTGCTTAGGATCGTCCAAAGCAGACCCAAATTTGACTCTTGGTGACAACCTTTCAATGGAAGGATTTTCCATGATGGTAGACAAAATGCTTGTAGGGAAAGCATACGGCCAAAAATTCAGTGAAAAAACCCTACGAGCCTGGGCAACAAAAAACTAGGGGGTAAATTGGACAGATTCACCCAATATCTTCTGACTTTCTAGAGGATGGTTTATGATCATCTTCACCAATACCACCCAAGCCTTGGAAGCTCTCTACTCCAGCTGGACTATTGAATCCTCTCCAGTTCTTATGAAACCCTAGAACCCCACTTTTGACGCAAACTGTGAAAGACTAGACTCTATTCCCATTTGGGTCTACCTCCCAGGTCTGACCCTCATCTCTGGTTTGAAAGATGCTTCAAATTTCTCAGAAAATTTCTAGGGGAATATATTTCTGCAGACATGAGTTTCCTCGCTTCAGGCAACATGAAAGTAGCACACATTTTGGTCTCCCTCAACATCAGGGAAGGCCTAAGAGGGTTCATCAATTTAATAGACTTGGGATTCACAAGAGTCCAAATTATGGACTATGAAGGAGAGCCCTTCCATTGCAGATGATGCCATGAATATGTAAACATGGTTAAATATTACTCGAAACCCTTCAAAAGAAAGCATGGCCACAACATGCATGAAGAAATATGCCATGGATGAAAGAACGCAAAAATAGTTGGGGGCCTCTCCCCTTCCTCAAGGTCATGGACTACGAGGACTCCCTCCTCTGAAACCAAAAAAAGGTAAAGGTTGACCCTCTCACCTCTCCTTAGCACAATCACGTGCACTACTTGACATGTCCACAGGCCAATAAAAATCCCTCCTTGGGGCCCTTAGAGAAACAAAACCCCGATAGGGGTTTCCCCATGAAGCTCCTTTCCTACAACTGTCGGGGTTTAGTGAGCCCTTCAAAACAATCGACTCTAAAAAGGTTGGTGATGTTACACCAACCAGATGTAATTTTTCTCCAGGAGAATCTTCCAGATGAATGCTCAGCCACACAAGTCCTCATGAACCTCTTCCCAGGATGGGCCTTTATGGGACTGGATGAAAATAGAAAATCCAGAGGCCTGGTCATTGGATGGAATTGAAGATAAATAAAACTCCTAAATTCTTAGGCCTCAGAATCCTTTCTAGGAATAGAGGTACTTGTCAAAGGACTATGGATGACCCTCAAGATTCTAAACATCTATGGGCCAAACACAGATAGATTTCACTTCTGGAACACCCTCTTCAGAAAGGATCACTTAAGGGCCAAAAATCTCATTATTGGTGGGGATCTCAACTTCTCTCTTAGGGAAGTGGAAAGTTGGGGCCCCTCAGCCCACCCAGATCCACAAATAGCTTACTTTAGCCACATGTTGACTACAAATGGTTTCATCGACATCGTGCCAACCAAACTGCTTCCCACTTGGAGGAATCTAAGAATAGGGGATGCACATGTGGAAAAAAGATTAGATTGGTTCCTGATCATAGAATCACTCTCCTTTCTTCCACATTAGTTTAGACAATGGATTGGAAGTGGGGGTGAATCATACCACTCACCTATTTGGCTAGCCCACAATAATGGACTAGAAAAGCCGATAACTCCTTTCAAATTCAATACTATTTGGCTCAAAGACGACAACTTCCAAAAACTAGTCAAAGATAACTGGTCTCCCCTCTGGGATTCAGATGAAATTCTGGTAGCTATACAATTCATGGACAAATTAAAATTAATAAAGAAACTAGTCATCCCTTGGGAAAAATCAAAATGGGAGGAAGAAGAGAAGGAACTAAAAAACATTGAAGATCAGTTGGAAAACATTTACCAAAATATAGATTTTGTCTTCTCCTCAAATACCTCACGCGATGAGCTCAAAA
Organism: Picea mariana; assembly: GCA_032191745.1. Classification (NCBI taxonomy): domain Eukaryota; kingdom Viridiplantae; phylum Streptophyta; class Pinopsida; order Pinales; family Pinaceae; genus Picea; species Picea mariana. Next base: position 34,680 of record JASDQU010241067.1, on the reverse strand, counting down.
CCCTTGAAGAAAAATGAAGGAAACTCCTGGCCAATAAGGAAGCCTTCTCGAGACTAAAAAGTAGGGAAATCTGGCTCAAAAATGGAGATGAAAACACAAATTTCTTCCATTCTTATGCAAAAGGAAGGAAAGAAACAAACACAATCTGGAGCCTAAAGGATTAGGAAGACAGACCTTTTACTTCCTTTGAAGGACTAGCCATAATGGGGAAAAAACATTTTTAGACTCTAATCAAAGAAGATAGAATGGAAAACCTAGCTGACATCATAAAGTTGGCTTTATACTTCCCCTCATTTGTCAATGAGGAGAGAAATAAAAACCTCTATGAAGAATTTACCAAAACAGAACTCAAAGATACAATGCAAATCTTCCAAAAAGATAAAATTTCGGGACCAGACGACTGGACCATTGAATTCTACCTGGGCTTCTTCGAACTGATTGGAAAGGACATTCTCAAAGTCATTAAGGAATCCAGACAAAATGGTAGGATTCATGACCCACTCAATACCACTTTCATAACACTCATCCCAAAGGTAAACGATCCTCTTTCCTTTGATGATTTATGACCCATCTCCTTTGCAATTGCATTTACAAAATTATTGCAAATATTTTTGCATGAAGGATGAAACCTTTACTCTCAAAGTCAATCTCAAAAGAACAATTTGGCTTCTTAGAAGGAAGACAAATCCATTAAGTTATTGGGGTAGCAAAAGAATGCTTACATAGTCTGAAAACCAAAAAAGCAAAGGGCACCATCTTAAAAATTGATCTCTCTAAGGCCTTTGATAGAGTAAACTGGTCTTATATCAGACTACTCCTCACCTATATTGGGTTTGACGTACCCTTCATCAAATGGATTATGGATTGCATCTCATCGGTTCCCTTAGAAGTTCTCATAAACATAGCAGCTTCCCCTTTCTTCATCTCCGAAAAAGGACTCCACCAAGGATGTGCTCTCTCCCCCTTACTCTTCTTACAGGTGGTAGAAGGACTAAGCAAGGAAATATTAAATGCACTCAAAACTGGGGAGTTCCATGGAATACAGATTACCTCTACCCAAAGACTTAATCACTTACTCTTTGTAGATGACATTGCCATCTTCTACAGTGGACACAGTTAGAATGTAGAAACACTTTCCAACATGCTTTCTCTATTTCGGTGAGCAACAGGCATGCAAATAAATATACAAAAATCCACCCTCTCCTTCACAGAATTGGAAAGAGAGGAGGAATATATTTACAAAAGACTCTTCCATTTCACTCTGCAAGACTTCATAGCTCGTCTAAAATATCTTGGTTTTCACCTAAAACCAAAGAACTATCTCAAAAAAGACTGTAAATGGATCATCTCAAAATTGGAGAAAATATTATCTGGATGGAACTTTAGGTGGCTCTCTAGAGCAGGGAGACTAACCTTAACAAAAAAGGTACTATAATCCATCCCAATCTACTAGATGTCACTAGCATGGATACTGAAAGGAACTCTAGAAAAGATCAGAAAAATATGCTCTCGCTTCATTTGGTCTGGCTCAGGAGAAAAAACCATACAACCTTGGGAAAAATGGGATCTTATTGCAAGACCAAAATCCCTAGGAGGATGGGGGCTCAAAAACATTTTCCTTTTCTCCAAAGATGTAGAAGAAAAAATGGGGTGGAGACTCATCAAAATACAAATTCTTGGTCCACAGTTATATACCAAAAATATAGTCCCGAGGTCACTAAAAGATTGGATTAGATCCCAAACAAAATCTATTTCAGGATCCATTTTCTGGAAATCCCTTACTTCTTCTTTCCTAGTCATAAGAGAAGGATTATCTTGGATATTAGGTCATGGGAACCATCTCCACCTAGGAGTAGACCCCTGGACAGGCAGTGGGATCGCACACATCCTCCCTCCATAAATTTTCAATATCCTCCACGAGAAAAATATCCACTTACTCTCATAATTTTCTGACCCCATTACAACAACACAATGGTCACAAGGTTGGAAGAAATTAGCTGATATAGGGATTACTGGAGCCCCCACACTACTCTACAAGAATTACATCAAATCTTTACAAATTGGGCACATCAAACTTTCAGAAAGAGAAGATGATCTAGTTTGGCAAAAGGATCTCGCAGATGTATACACCCCAAAATCGGGCTACATTGCACTTTCTCTAGACCTCTTTCAAAATCAAACCTCATGGTGGTGGAAAGGACTTTGGAAATTAAGGTTCCCACAAAAAGAAAAACTTTTCCTTTGGGAAACACTAAATCCAAAAATTACTACATGGGAAATACTACAAAAAAGACATTTTGAAGGGCCTAGCAGATGTCCACTTGGCCTCACGGAAAATGAAACAATCTATCACCTTCTCATTAATTTCCCTTTTACCCAAAGAGTTTGGAAGGAAATTCCAACCAGCCTCAGAAAAACTTGCACTTCGGAAGGACTAAGCCTGGAACAAGCTTGGAATAAGTGGCTTCAAGAAAACAGATACAAAGAACTAAAATTCCTTCCTCCCATCATAATATGGGGCATTTGGTTGGACAAAAACACAACAATTTTTCAAGAAAAATCTTGAGCCCCAGAAATAACCGCAGCACAAAGTCTCTCAATAGTCTCACACTTCCTGCAAAAAAATTCCGGAACAAGACAAAAACATTACACACCTGAACAAATAGATTATTCAAATCCTTGGGCTTACTTTGATGGAGCCTCACAGAACAATCTTTGTGGGGGTGGATTCATACTACACCTTTCGAAATCCCACTATTTTCACACAAAAATGGGGTTGGGATAGGGCACAAACAATCAAGCAGAGCTATTGACCTTAAAACTTCTACTTTATTTTGCAAAAGAAAAAGACCTGCGACACATCCAGATCTTTGGAGATTCACTAATTGTGGTGAACTGGGCAAGAAAAATTCATAAATATCATAACAATTTTCTCCCCCCCATTCTGAAGGACACTTATTAGCTACTAGAAAATTTTGAAGCCGCAACTATCTCCCATGTCTACAGGAACATGAACATGGTAGCGGATGCACTTTCAAAAGTAGGGCTCCACCTTGCACTTGGACATTGGGATACCACAGAACACAATAATGGAGACTCACAAAATTTTTATCATCGACCTTTTATAGATCCTACAAATATACATAAGGATACACAACATGACCAACAAGAACTCCAACAACTATAAAATTCCACATTGAAAGCAATCAACATAGTCTCTTTTTTTTTGAAGAATTTCAAAGACCACAGAATATAAGATTCACATTCTGAAGCAAGATTTATGGCCCAATGGGAACATTATATGTAAATAAATCTGAATCGCTTTTGAGAACTCTCTACATGGCCGAAAAGTCAGTGATATACAATTTTTTTTTTGATGTATTAGTATACTCCGAAACATATAGCACACCCATGAAGTGTAGTGCTCATTGAAGCACCTACAAAATGTAACTTTGTCTCTTCAGATGAATAAAATTACACTTTTTTCCAAGGAAACAAAAATGCTAAAAAGCATTTGTGTGTTTAATAATAAAAAACACGAGTGTCGTAATGAAATGTGCATTAGTACTGATATATAATGAACTAGCACTAATCTTAATACAATTTTACCCAACAATTATAATAATAAAAAAATGGGCTACTGGTGCGTTTAATTATGAAACTCACTGGTGTTTATGTATCATACTTCCACATCGGTGCATTCTCAATTTCATGCACCAGTCAGGTTTGTCTTGTAACACACCAATGCATGGTATCATAGATTCGACCGATGCATTGTTTTTATTAAAGAATCAATGTGTTATGATTTATAAGAGAACTAATGCCCCAATATTTTTTGGAAAGCCCCGGGGCTTTCTATGAAAGTTAAGTGCCAATACTTTAAGTTTGAGAATGCAATGGCGCATGGTATCATAGATTCGACCAGTGCATTTTTTTTATTAAAGAACCTATGCTTTATTTTTTATAAACACATCGGTGCCCCAATATTTTAGGACTCTCCTAGTGCTTTCGGTGAAATGTAAGCACCAGTGTTTTATGTTTGAGAACGCACCAATGCGTATACACCATGAAGTGCGCCTCCTAGAAAAACATCAGCTAAAACCTCCTCCTACCCATATTTTTTTAGTTATAATTAATTTCCGTTATAATCTCCTCAAAAACATCTGCTACCAAAGACATGTGTTTTCGCGAAGGTTGTTTTGACAATTTTTGCCAATTTTGTAACACTAAAAACCTCCGTTGGAAGGCATTTTCCTTGTATTGGGAAATAGTCAATGGAAACTATCTAAGACTTTATATTCCTAAAGAAATAATCCCACTAATAATATATTACTCATCAGATAGCATCCAAGAAACAATAACTAATAAACAATAAAAATATATAAAGATTAACTACAAGCTATTAAGAAATAATTCCACAATATCCCAGATAACATAATTTAGAAGATTAATTAATAAAGCAAACAATAGTTTATCAAAAGTATCAAACAATTCATTCAACCAACTAAAATATATTAATAGTATTGAAATTCTGACTAGATGCATGTAATGTTTAATCAATTGTAAAATAATCAACAATAATGAATACACACACAAAATTTCACAAAACCTGAATATCTTGACCCCAAAGAATTTTTGAATTCAGCATCAAAACAATCCTTCACTACTTACAACCCTCTTGAAAATCCCTATAGAGATAAAAAATATCTTGAAATAATTCCAAAGATCAAAGACCCTTGAATAAGAGATTCATATCTTTATTTATAAGATAAAAACTAATTTAATTATGGAACAAAAATAAAATTGACCTTAATAAAATTCATGCAATATCCTCATGTAATTTTCATATTCAATTAACAAAAGTCTCGATAAATCATCCATGCAAAAATCCATGCATTTATCCATATCTCCAATTAACTGCCAACTTCAATTCACGCATGCTCAACCTCATAAATCTTTCCTTGATTTAAATAATTCTGCCCGCTGTTAATTTTTTAGCAACCTCATGCATGCATTTTTAATTTGATTTTTGTTTATTTATTTTAGGCTCAGTTAACTCCAGCTGAGTTTTTCTTCAATATTTAGTAATCATTCACTTCTAAAATTAGAATTTGTATGCCCCCAGTCACCAATTCTTCCAACTCTGTTTCCATGTTTGTGTTTTCCAGTTGACATAAATCTATCAGTTTGTAACATGCAATATTGAAATTCTTCTCACCCTGATAAATGATTCCACTTGCATGTACCTAGATCATACAAAAGGTATATTATGAATACAAATATATTTCCATAACGAATTTATTATATAAAACAATTAATTGATCTTAAAACAAAATATTCAAGTCATTTCTCTCATCTCGATTTGCTTTATTTCAAAAACCTGAACCAAACCGTAGAAAATAAATAAACAATTATTAAATAAAAGTTGTATATATTAATAAAACCTTTCTAATGATATATATAATTCTCAAAATGGGTATTGGAATCAAAATTTATCATGAAAAAAATGTAATAATTCTACATTCCATATCTTTATTTGCAAAACTCTAAACACAAAATACAGATTCATGAAACATTCATAACTAAAATGTTTTAGATCTCGATGGAAACTTTCCAATGGTATAAGGCACGCATCAAATGGAGTTTGGGACCAAATGATTTTGTAAAAATATGTTATTGTAAAAATACCAAAATGAATTCTTCTGTCATCGATGATTTTTTAGAATGTTTTATGCGCTCAAGAAAAATGCTATAGTTTTTAGCACAGTTCATGTGAAAGGATCAATGGTTAGAATATGTTATTACTTGTGATCATATGGCTAGAATTATCTCCCCAGGTGAATGTTCATTTGCATCAACCATTTTCCATGTCCTTTTGAAATTTGAGACGATTATGAGCTGAAAGTTGATGATTTCATCGACAATTGGGGAAAAGTGTTTGCGTGGGAAACTTAAAGACGCTTCCAATATTGATGAAGCCGGATCACTTCATTGGTTTCAGTGGAAAGGTGTGTATACTTACTAAAAACATGCAATCAAAACCCCCAAATTTCGATGATCAAAAAATAAAATATGTATTGTGATGACATGAGCAATGATGGACCAGATGGTGTGGTAGATGACATGGCATCTGATGTGGCCTCCGTTGTGGTAGATGATATATTGTCAAACATGGAAAGGAATTAGTATGGAAGATGATGTGACAAGCTGATGTGGTAGTCGACATGGTAGGTGACATGGATGGTATGGATAATGATGTGGAAGGAGATGTGGTCATGGATGTGGTAGCTAATATTTCTCCAAACGGGGATTATTATGTGGTAATCTCCAATGGTTAGGATTTAACTATTGACATGATTATACAATTAGCAATAACACTATTCATTTCTTGTTCCATCGAAGATTGGGGTTTGTTTTCTCCTTTTCGTTCTTAACCATATCATTCGGCCAACTCCGATGGTCCCATTAGTGATCGGGAAAAACACTACCTGTTTACATTAACTAGACAAAACCCCTGACGTTGATGTTTCCATGGAAATTTTACTTAAGACTTCATCAGTTCATGCCTTTGGGATTCATGCTTTTATCTCATTCTTTTTTCCTCAACCCTCGATGAGTTCATCAACACTTTTTGGAGAAGGTTGTGAATTTGATCTTTTTCAATTATTTCATTTGTTTTTCTTCCCTTACGAAAACAATGCTTGATTTGTTTGGATTTTCTTGAGATTCTAAATTCAAATAAAAAAAAATGAAAACATGCATAAACTTAAGAAACAAAAAGAATGCAATCTATGTAAATCCAAAAGAAAAAGGCTCAGAATGATTAAAAGTGGTACCCAAAAATTAAAACTTTCAAGGGTGTATTGAGGAATCAACAATTGATGATTCATTGAATGAAACTGACATCTATGTTTATACCTTTGATCACAAACAAACAATTTCAAGTAACACAGACTTAGAACAAGAAGAGAAACCAAAAACCACCCAAAGATCCCTGTATATTTAATTTAGAAATCATTCTTTACCTTTTCATGGGCTTTGATTTTTACCAAACACAAAAGATAAGTCCTCTTGATCATTGTCTTGAACTTTGAGTAAGAAACCAAATTAGATCTTACTTCTAGTATTAGGGTATTATTTTGTATACTCTCTAAGTAGCCTTATCACCCTTCTAGCGTCTCTCCATTGCCAGTGAATGTCCATAGCCATGATGGAGATATCTTCATTCCCTCCTTGAAATCATGACTCCCTTTTGAGTTATTTGTCGACCTCATCACTTCTTTATTTTATTTTTATAATGCAAATCATATGTACTCATTACTGGATTTTGTTTTGTGATGATGATTTCTTGTGGGATATGTATATGAGTCTAGGAGGATGAAATATGTTAATGACATGAAGAATTAGGCCCTTAGGATTTAAATCTTACCCATTCTAAAAGAATAAAGACATTCATCAATGTATCTGTCATTATTCAGATCATATATTTCTAGAGTATATGACTTTTTCAATCTTTTTAAGTTTGATAATAGTCACCACCACCACTCACAAAGCTTGGCATTTTTTCAAAGTCACATATAAAAGAAACTATAAGTACATTATAGTTCCTACTCCTACTCATTGTCAGCTTACATTACTTTTGATATTTAAAACAAATAAGGTTTTTAGTAGAGAACTAGAATGTCCTATTCGTAGACCAAAGGATGAAAAAACAACACCCCCCTAAAAATTATTTATGGAAAATAAACAAAAATCAAACATGCAAAGAAATAATAATGAAAATAAAATATGAAAATCAAAATTGAAACCATGCAACAATCAAAAAAATAAAACCAACTAAACTAATCAATACAAAACTAAACTTGAAATCATAACATAACTAAAATCAATGTTAAGGTGAATGTGAAACAAAGAAAAAATAAAAATTTATATGTAAAAAATAATTGAAAATCATAATTAAACTATAATCTAATGTCTTTTATTCACGAAACCAAAATTGATCTAACATCATATTTAGAAAATAGGAATAAAATGAAAATAAAAATAAAACTAAGCTACTATTACCCTAACCTATAGTGGCTCAACCAATACTATGTGAAATCATAAATCCAATATAACCATTTAATTAAGTCATTGTTAGTCATGCTATCAAGGAATTGTGTAGGCTTGTGCGGCTGAGGCATAAGGTATTGTTTGATTGAAATAATTAAAACATTATGTAATTGGTGTGAAAATTCCAGGGCCTATTAACTTACCTTCTGGGTTTGTCTTTGACCATAGAGAAGCTCTAAGTTTCACTGTCTTCTTAATTATTTTTCTGTTGTTTTATAACAGTCAACAGTCCAAATACTTTCAAGATGATTTGTTATGGTTATGTTCTCAATTTGGGTGCTCTAGCATGCCATTTTTTTCACAGAAAATTAGTACATGCAACTCAAATAAACATAACACACCTAATACATCATTTACTGTTGATTATGAATGGATCTAAGATCTAATATCATGCATTTGTAGACACAGGTATTTTTGGTCAACATGACCCTAGATAAAACCTCCCCGGGGAAAACCAGTTTGAGATCTATGTGTATATATGAAAAAAGCAGATGAAGGGTTATAGCCAGGGATGTTTTTAAGGATGGATATTTATTTTAAAATGTAGAAACCTTAGCGAATCCTACTAATCCTTCACATGCCAAGTATAAAATGTTTGGCAATATTTTTGTAAGAATATTCAAATTTCTAAGAATTTTATATAGTTTGTATAAAATTTTGGCAATTTTTAAGGTAAAATAATTGTTTCCTATAGAATTTGGGCGAATCATGTTTAGAAAAGAGAATCTTGTTTTGGGGAAAAACATGGAAAATTAGCCCATGAGCGAAATTTAGCCCCTAAAATCATCCTTGGTTACAGTAAGAAAAATAGAAGATAGAACCTAATACAATAGCAGCTCCAACAGAGCTGATATACAAGCTCAAATCCAACAAATGCCCCCCAGAATGGTGCGCCCCTCATGCAAACTACCAGAACCACTGAATCTGCTCCAACTGCCAACTGTGATGTCAGATCTGAAAACCCCTCCACAGGAATGAAGCTCCAGTAGATGTCCTCACTCTGCGACTGACCTCACTGTAGTCTGATGGCTAGATATCCTACCAGGAATGAATTAGCCTGCCAAGCTAATGCGCTCCTCTCTGAAGTAGAATAGCTCCATTAAATAAATGAAGCAAGCAGCTCCAAGCCTCCCACAAGGAAAGTTTGCGGCCTCCCTCAATAATCCTCATGCAACTGATCTCATCTCCAATACTCAAGTTCTCCTCTCTCAACAAGAAAAACACCAAATGAAGAATGCGCCCTCCTTAGACCCTTTGTGCCCCTCTTAGACCTCAATTAGGAAACCTAGAAAATGAATGGTGGAGATAAATCTAATCAATGGTTGAGATCTCCTCATTTATCCCTAATCATAAACCCACTTTGGGTTAAGTTTCCTAAGTCCACTTATGTCTCCAAATTCACCCCTTTGTGAATTAATAATCACTTTATGCCAAAAGTGACCAAATTTCACTTTAACCAAAGTCAANAAAGTGAAAATAGACAAAAGTACAAGGTACAAAGTGTCATGTCCTTCCCTCATGTGCTAAGGAGGTCAAAAGCACATGGGGAACACCTCCCAAGGTACAAATCTCAAAAATCCCTCTTACCGAGGAGGGTGTTCCTCGCCAAGCCCATCTTGTCTTTGAAGAAGACATGCTTTCCCCCTGGCAAGGCCTGGGTGAGTATATCTGCTACCTGATCATCTATAGATATATACTACAACTGAACTGCCCCTCTCTCAACCTAGTCACAAATGAAGTGGTACCTAATCTCAATATGCTTCGAACGGTCATGAAACAATGGATTCTCAGAGAGTTTTATGCAACTTTAATTATCACAGTGAATGACAGTCAGAGACATCTACCGACTGAATAAACCAACCAGCATCTTGTGAAGACAAATGGCCTCACAACTAGCCTGACTGGTCACCATTTACTCTGCCTCAACTGAACTCAAAGAAACTGACTTTTGCTTCTGACTGAACCAGGAAACAAGTCATGACCCCAAACTACAGCAACACCCTGAGGTGCTTTTCCTGTCAGTAGTGCATTCTGCCCATTGTGAATCTATGTAGCCAACTAAACTGACTCCATCTTCCCTGACATAGTCTAAGACAAATACCACTGTCCCAGCAACATATCTCAAGATGTGTTTCACCCCAACCATGTGAACACTCCTCGGCTCAACCACGTACTGGCTGAGTGTGTTCATGACAAAACATATATCTGGTCTGGTGTTAACCAGATACATAAGTGAATCGATCAACTGCATGTATGCTGTGGCAACCACCAACTGGCTATCTGAAGCACTAAGCTTCTTCCAGATGGTGATCATAGGTGTAGACATGGGTCTGTAGTCCTCCATCTAAAATATAATCAAAATATCTACTACATACTTCCCCTGCCCGAGAAATATGTGAACCTCCTCCTGCCATACCTCCATACCCAGAAACTAGTGCATCAATCCGATATCACTCATCTCAAACTCTGATGCAAGTCCCATCTTGCACTCAGCTATGAGATCCTTGGCTCCAGTAATGAATAGATCATCCACATACAAAATGAGAATGAGTGTGTCCTCACCCCTAATGATGAAATAGAGGTTCGAATCAACATCACTCTTCTCAAAGCCCATCTAAAGAAAATAAGTATCAATCCGTGAATACCAAGCTCAGGGAGCTTGATTTAGTCCATATAGTGCCTTTCTCAAAAGGCACACATGAGTTTCCTTGTCACTCACCTCAAAACCCTGTGGCTGCTCTATGTACACCTCCTCCTCAATAAAGCCAATAAGAAATGCGGTTTTCACATCCATCTGATGAATGCACCAACCCAACTCTGCTGCTATGGAAATGGTAGTCCTGATAGAAGCATATCTCGCAACTAGTGTGAAATTCTCATCATAGTCAACCTCCTCAATATGTGAGAATCCTTGTGCCATAAAACGGGCCTTGTGTTTCTCCACGCTGCCATCTGTAGCAATGTTGGTCTTGTACAACCACCTGGAGGTCACAACTGACTTCCCCACTAGCCTCAGAACCACATCCCAGACATCATTGCACACAATGGAGTCATACTCCTCGACCATGGCCTCTCTCCAGACCTAATGATCCACTGCCTTGGTAAAAGTTTGTGGCTCAGTATCCCTGATACTCGTCACAAGTGATAAGTATGTTCCCAATCTGACTGGTGGCCTCCTCTCTCTAATATGGCTCTTGGGCTCCCCTACATTCTCCTTGGCCTCCTTCAAGGTCTCCTGAAACCATCTAGGTCTCCTCTTCCCTAAAGTGGTCAACGGAGAAACAAGGTCTCTCTGCCCAAGAGTAATGGCCTCAGGACTCGTCTCAACACTCTATGATCCTGAAGTCTGTACACCCTCTGAAGTCTGTGCCCCATCTGACTAAACATGCTTTGACTGTGACCCTGAAGCTGTGCATGGTGACCCTGTCACCCCTGATACTGGTGTACCTGACTGCAGAGGCTGTGCTCCCTCTGAGACTGCAACTAGCAACTCTGCATCATCCTCAACTCCAACTCTCGACTCAAGAGATCTTGCAAAATCCTTATCCTCCTCAAATCTAACATCTCTGCTCACCACCACTTTCCTAAGTGGTGGAATGCATATGCCATAGGATTTCGACATCTCTGAGTATCCAACTAGAATCCCCTGTTGGGTTGTGGGGTCTAGCTTTGTCCTCCTCTCCGAGGGGACATGAGAGAATGTCGAGCATTCAAAGATCCTGATATGCTCAACATCAGGCATCCTATTAGTGAAGGCCTCCTCAAGAGTCATCTTCCCCAAAATCCTATGGGGGCTCCTGTTCTACAGATAAACTGTAGTAGCACATGCCTCTGCCCACAAATACAAAGGCAAACTCTGATCATGTAGCATGGATCTCGCTGCACCGGTAATGTCCCGGTTCTTCCTCTCAACAACCCAGTTCTGCTGGGGGTTGTAGGGTACGGTCATCTGTCTCCTGATGCCATGATGTGCATAGAAGTCTACAAACTGTCTCGAGGAATACTCTCCCGTTATTCGACCACAAGACTTTGATCCCCTTTCCCAACTGGTTCTCCACAAGAGCTTTGAACTCTTGGAACCCTGCAAAGACCTCACTCTTGGGCTTCAGAAAATAGATCCAAGTCTTCCTTGAGTAGTCATCAATAAATGTGAGATAATACTCACAACCACTCAAGGAATTCCGAGTCACGAGCCCACACACATCCGTGTGTACTAAATCCAATAACCTAGCTAACCTGCTGTCACTGCTGGGGAACGATGCCTTGGAAAACTTTCCAAGCGCACACCCTTTGCAAACATCTTGATGCTCTATGTTAATCTGTGGCACTCCAGTCACAACCTCTCTCAGTCCTCCAAGAACCCCATGATGTAGGTGGGCCATCCTGTGATTACATAACTCACACAACTAATTGTTGCTGTCGCTACTAGCCACCAATGCAAGAAGTGGCTGAAAAAGTAATCTGTACAAATCCCCATCTCTCACTCCAATTACCTGTCCTGAGTCTAGTGAAGATCCTCGAGGATGAATCAATACCCCAATGCCTCTGAATGTAACCTCAAGACCTCTATCCCAAAGGGTAGAAACTAAAATCAAGTTCTTCTTCATCCCAGGGACAAAAAGAACATCAGTAAACGATATAGGTGGAAAGTTCTCTCTCCTAAAAGAAACTGTGCCAATCCCAACAACTGTGACTACTCTGTCATCTCCAAGAGAAATATCTATCCTGACCTTAGTGCCTCTGAGATCAGAAAAATTCTCTCGAACTCCAGTCATATGGCTCGATGCCCCACTATCAATATACCAGATACATGGTGATGACTCAACCGAACTACAACATATATGAAAAGCACGCTCTCTCTGAAACTGTGTATGAAAGTCTACCTCCTCTGTTGTAGCCGCTATACCACCCTTCTTCTTCTTCTTCCTATTCATACACTGTCCAACATAGTACCCAAACTTCTTAAACAAATCACTTCACTTTGCTCATATCTTTACCCTGACCACTGCCGCTCTCTGCTCCTCTACTCCTCTGTGGCTGGCCCCCAGACTTGGGACCTTTTCGACCACCTCAGTCAACCTTCTTCTTTCCATTTGACCAAAGAGTAAGATCCTCCTCACCCTGACCAATCTGTTGCTACTATTGCTACCTCTGTCCAGAAGGATCTGATGCTAATCTGATCTCCTCCTGGACGAACTCATCCCACATCCTCTCCCATGTAGGCAAGACCTCTCTGGAAACTATGCCATGTACAAATGGACCCCACGGTTTGGTGAAGCTATTCAAATATTACCTCACCAAAGAGTTGGGTTCAACAACCTCATTGACGGTTCCACGCTTGTCTATGATCTGAGTGTATCTACCAAGGAATGAAGTTACTGACTCATCCTTGAGCATGCAAATTCCTTTGAGTCGGTCATGAAGAACCATGTTCCGGTTCTCATTTCAGCTCTCATATAGCTTGCATAAAGATGACCACATCTCATATGCATGGTCCTTCCCCATCAAATGGGGTATAATGTGATCCCGGACTGCATCAGAGATAGTCCTCTTTGCCTTGTTGTTCCTTTTCCTGAACTCTACCACCAAGACGGGAGCAGTGATAGGAATGGGGAGAACAACTGCCTCAACTATATCCCATAGCTCGAGGTCCTCCAAGATGAATATCATCCTTGCCTTCCAAGACGACCAATTTCTAGTCCCAGCTAGCTTGTCGTCAACTCACATCTGAGATGCAGACATCTCTGGGAAATCTACCAATCCCCAACTGATGCTTACACTACCAAGGAAAACACTGTCTCACTCCTATCAACACAGGTGTGAAAAGAGACAGTGTAATCTAACCTCACTCCCAACAAAATGGGTGTGAAAAGAGGTCACAAAAAATCAGCCTCACTTCTACTGCTTAGGTGTGAAAATAGACTAATCTCCAAGTGTCCAAACTGCCCAATAATCCTCTGAAATTTTTTTCCCTCTAACAACCACTGAATGAGTCAATGGCTATCCTCAAAAACTGCCAGAAAGAAGTATATGACAACCACTCAATATGATGTCCCAACTGTCCCAAAAATCAGCCACCGAAGCTTTGATACCATGTGAAAATTCCATGTCCTATCAACTTTCCTTCTGGGTCTGTCTTTGACGACAGAGAGGCTCTAAGTTTCACTATCTTCTTAATTAGTTTTATGCTGTTTTATAACAGCCAACAATCCAAATACTTTCAAGTTGATTTGTTACGGTTCTGTTCTCAATTTGGGTGCTCTAGCATGTTGTTTTTGTCACAGAGAATTAATAGATGCAACTCAAATAAGCATAACACACCTAATACATCGTTTACTATTGATTATGAATAGATCTAAGAACTAATATCAAGCATTTGTAGACACAGGTATTTTTGGTCAACATGACCCTGGACAAAACCCCCCCGGGGAAACCCAGTTTGAGATCTATGTGTATATATGAAGAAAGAAGATGAAGGGTTACAATAATAACAATACAATATAGAACTTGATACAATAGCAGCTCAAACAAGGCTGATATACAAGCTCAAATCCAACAAATGCGCCCCAGAATCGTGCACCCCTCATGCAAACTGCCAGAACCACTAAATCTTCTCCAACTGCCAACTGTGATGTCAGATCTAAAAGCCCCTCCATAGGAATGAAGCTCCAGTATATGTCCTCACTCTGCAACTGACCTCACTGCAATCTGATGGCTAGATATCCTACCAGGAATGAATCAGCGTGCCAAGCTAATGTACCCCTCTCTGAAGTAGAATAGCTCCAGTAAATAAATGAAGAAAGTAGCTCCAAGCCTCCCACAAGGAAAGATAGCGGCCTCCCTCAAGAATCCTCATGCAATTGATCTCATCTCCATAGCTCAAGTTCTCCTCTCTCAACAAGAAAAACACCAAATGAAGAATGCACCCTCCTTAGACCCTTTGCCTCCCTCTTAGACCTCAATTAGGAAACCTAGAAAATGAATGGTGGAGATCAATGTAATCAATGGTTGAGATCTCCTCATTCATCCCTAAATCATAAACCTACTTTGGGTTAAGTTTCCTAAGTCTACTTATGTCTCCAAATTCACCCCTTTGTGAATTAATAATCACTTTATGCCAAAAGTGACCAAATTTCACTTTAACCAAAGTCAAAGTGAAAATAGACAAA